>CAUYON010015297.1:0-26238 GCA_963573935.1 Arctocebus calabarensis
GTGGCGGGCGCCTGTAGTCCCAGCTACTTGGGAGGCAGAGGCAGGAGACTCGCTTGAGCCCAGAAATTGGAGGTTGCTGTGAGCTGTAATGCCACGACAATCTACCCAGGACAACAGCTTGAGGCTCTGTCTCAAAAAAAAAAAGATTTAAATTTAAGACACAGATAAAAATTCTAGAAGAGAGTATGGGGAACAGTCGTCATTGACGTTGGCCTGGGGAAAGATTTTTATCAAGAAGACCTTGATAAAATTGTTGGCAATTGCAGTAACACCAGAAATAAATATATAGGACATGGTCAAACATGCAATAGCATTTTTTAAAAAGAAAGAAATGTATGTACAGAAAAGTCAGGAAGGGTATACAGAACAGTAGTGATTTTATTATCAAGATACTTTATAATGTTTCTGCTTATTTGTATTTTGTAATCTTCCTACAATAATGTATGTTTATTACGCAATAGAAGCAAATTATAATATTCATTGCAAATGTATTTTGCTATAGTTATTATGGGCTATGGTTAAAAATGTAAATTGAAATAGGTTGTATTTCTCCATTCACATTTTCCCTGGAATTCTAAATTGATGATTTAAATTTCAGAATTTTCCTCTTCAAAGGGTTGTCATTATTTGATTAGGATAAACAAATGCTTTAAAGAAATTAACTAGAAAAGACACGGGGTATGATGTTTATCTTATAGGGTGTTATGGGCAGAGATGAAACCCTCCACACACTGAAACTTTGATTAGTTCACTAATTACAGTGTGAACTTGAGCAAGTCACCGGCCCTTCTGGGAGGTCATATTCATGCCTCGTTTGAAAATGGAGTAAAAAATACAGCACGCTCAACTCATGGGGCTATTTGAAGAATTAGGTGGAAGAACAGCATGAAATGATTTTATAAATCAGCTCAGAACTACGTAAGAAGGATTATTCTCTCTTTCTTTTTTTTTTTTTTCCTTTGCACTCATCTTATCCATTATATGTTTCTTGTGTTTTAAGAGATGCCACATGTCTGATATTTTCAAAGGAAATGCATCTCAAAACCTGGGTGGACCAGCTCTTCATCTGCCCAGACAGCACCATTCCTGATATTTATAGCCCAAGATGGGCTTAAATGTTGAAGAATCATTCAGTGTTCTACTTCCCTGATGCCTGCCGAGTCGACTTTGAAGCCTGGACTGTAGAAAGGAATAAGATAAAATGATGTAAAAAGCTTGAGTGTATTAAGATGGCTTTTCCTCTTATATTTTCTAAAGACATTGAAATGCTAATGGCAGAGTTTAGGCAAACACAATACTGATTATTTACACGGCATAATGGAAGTAAACACTCAAGGAGAAAGAAACTGGATGCTTTTACTCAGCGTGATAGAAACCATTATCTCATGTTTTCTATGGAAAGCAGTCTCAGCCGAGAAATTTGGTAACTCAGTAGGCTATTAATAGGATGTGGAATGTGATCACTGCTTTTGGATTACTTCAATATGTAATTACTTTTAGGAGCTAGGAGAAAGAAACTCTATTAAATGATAATTATAAGACTGTATTTGCTTTAAGGTTCTGTAATAGCTCTAAACATGGGAGTTTTCATTAACTGTTTGCCATAGTTAATAAAGTAATTTTTCTTAAAAAGTAGCAATTCTTGGCAAAAGGGGTAGTTCAACAGAGGTATTATTCTCTGATAGGAGAGGACAGTGGAGATGAATTGTGCTGTGGGCTGGCTGACCCATGGTAATATTGTACAATCTCCTTGAAAATATAGATGGCATCTGAAAAGGAGTAAGACAAAGTAAAATACTTGTAACCCTCTAGAGAAAAGTACATCTTAGGATAATGTTTTTATAGGTTAGTGGTAATTTAATATGATTGCACCTATATAAAGAGAAAGACTTGGCAGGTGACAGAAGTGAAGTTGGCACAGGGGGCAAAGTCTAGAAAAGCCAGCTGTTTGCGCATGATAAATAGCTTATCCCAGGATAAACAGGGATATTACGGGGAATACAGCTAGGCATTAGCCCTCAAATGTAAGCTGGGAATTGTATCAAAACACAGATAAGTTTGACCACACATATTTGAGAAAACAGTTAATGAAAAAAGATTGGTATATTGGAGGCACATGAGAACATCAGAGCTTTCTGGACAACTGACTACATCATGTCTCTATTGATTAAAAACAAATACACATTGCAATAAATTGGTATAAGTATTTCGTTAGAAAATTGATGTAAGCCTAGGCTGGAACATCAACCCAGCTGTCAATCAACCGGGATGGAATTGGAACTGATTTGGGAATGGAGAAAATTCCGAGTGGAGGCAGGGACTCCCATGAACTCAAATATAGATGCACACATATGTATGTCTTAGAAAGCACTATGAAAACACTACTTATGCAATCTTGTTCAATTCAGTTCAGCACACATTTTTTTCAAATGCTTACTGCATGCCTGTCTCCCTGCTTTGGGTAAAGCCATCATTATAAAAGAAAATTCCTATATCACACATGTGTACTATCCAAAGTGTGTGTGCTCCTGGCTGAAAACTTACTATCTACTATAGTGTATTGCAGAATTATCTGTTTAAGGGGATTATATACGTACCTTAACTAAAGCCAGCAGGTTAAAAAAAGAATACCTTTGATACAAAATGAAAGAATGCTAAATAATATTGCTATTTTAAAATAATAGGAATTATTGATAAAGCAAAACATGGGCTGTATTATGGAGTTCCTTTAAAACACATGTCTCAACATATAAAGTTTCTCATATCCCAGCTCTTAAGAACAAGTTCATTGTAGAAATCAAAGCATCAGAAGAAAGAAATCTGTGTTATAACACCTGGGCATTTTACCTCATCATCTCTCTTGGTATGCTTGCTTAGAAGGCCCATAATTAAATGCTCAAATAAGTTCAAGAAAGAATAAAGTATGTTAAATCATAGTCCCTCAAAACCCAAGCAGCACAAGGAACCCCTCTCTGCTTTAATGAGTACCACTTTAGAGGATAATGGTGAGGGCTGTGGCATCCGGCCACTAAAGGCTTGTGTAAAACCCAGCTCTAATTTCTATCCGTCTTATTGATTTGGGGCGAGTTACTTCATGACTCTGCACCTCAAATGTCTTCATCTGTAAAATGGGGATGATACCCATGCCTTCCTGTACCTATGGCGTGGTTAAGAGAATTAAGCAGACAGAGAATGGGAAGGATCTCGACCTGGTTCTTAGAACATAGCACCTGGTGATGGGGAGAGTAATTAGAAAGTTTTAAGATCCTACAAGCCTGTTTTCGGTCACTAGCAATCCACCTAGAACCCACTGCATGGCAGGGCTGGTGCTAAAGAAAACATCTGGGTTGGCTCGGCGCCTGTGGCTCAGTGGGCTAAGGTGCCAGCCACGTACACCTGAGCTGGCGGGTTCGAATCCAGCCCGGGCCTGCCAAACAACTATGATTGCAACCAAAAAATGGCCAGGGGTTGTGGCGGGTGCCTGTCATCCCAGCTACTTGGGAGGTGGAGGTAGGAGACTCGCTTGAGCCCAGGAATTGGAGGTTGCTGTGAGCTGTGATGCCACCGCACTCTACCCAGGGTGACAGCTTGAGACTCTGTCTCAAAAAAAAGAAAACATCTGGGTTCAGAAGAACCACTTTTGTTCCTACATTAAATGACAGTATTGGTCTTTCCATATACAGGATTTTGGGGATAATTTGCACTAAGAAGTAATGCACAGAGTAAACTAGTGTAGATGACAATCAAAAATATTCTTCTTTTTTTCTGACTCTGGCACCAATTTTGTCCAAGAACAGCAGTCTGGGCTTATATAATAGGAACATCTAATAACCTACAAATCTGGAATCTCCTTGGCTGATGAAGGGAGAGGCGGATATCATATTAAAGTTTGCCATTTTTACAACAGACCAGGAGTGCTTTGCTTCAGGCCCTTTAGGCATCAATTCTGCAACCACTTTTAGGTATCAAGCTCTGTACCCAGCCATGCTGCATTAGGGAAGGCAACCTAATGAAAGAAGCTGAAAGAATCAACCATCTTACAAACTTGAACTGATCTCTTTGAGTGCTGTACTTGTTATCAATATTCATAAAGCCATGTTTATCCCCAAGGGTTTATCACCCTTTAAAAAAAAAAAAAGATAAATGGAGTTGTTTGCATATTGACCCTGTAAGCTTTCCTACTGCTTCATGAATATCAAAGCCAATAAAAAAAAAAGTAAAATACAATTAGACTCACTTATTCACAGGCATCAAATGAGCTCATGTTTCAAAATAAAGGTGGCATTATTATTTCCTGTTTGTTCTTCAACGAGAAGGCATCATTAAGTCTAGCGAAAATTCTTGCGTGGCACAATATAAACTTCATTTGTTTTCCATGTCTACTTCTCTGAATGGGTAAGGACTTTAGTACGAACCTCTGTTGTCTCTGACTGTGAAATTTGGATTGTGAATGATTTCAGGGGGTAGGCTGAAGATAAATCTTGGTCCATTGGCTGTGTCGTCCTTGTCATCCGCGCTAATTGTAACAATTGGCTGAAAGAGAAAGAGGGCCTGTAAATAAATCACCCTGACATTGGCGCATCGTTTATTCAAAAATCCCTAGCTGGCTAAAAAGCCTGATTTTAATTAGCGAACATAGATTCAGAGCAAAGCTAGGGCTCTGACTTTCTAGGCAGGGGGAGGTAACTACAGGTGAGGCTTTCAAGTAACAGAGTCTATTCCAAATGCATTGCTCCTAGCCAGGGAAGAGGAGAGCTGCATTACCTGGTTGGAAAGTGGCTTGGTCTGATCACTCTCACAGATGAAGCCTTCATAAGGGGCAGCAAACTTGGGAGCATTATCGTTGACATCAAGGACCCTAATGGCCACTGGGACTTTGGCTTCCTGATGCCGGTTGTCTGGGAGGAGAGAATGCAGACAGTAATGAAAGGCCAGGGAAGATTACACAATGGTCTAGGCTTACCCTTGGGAAAAAATATTACTTTCCAGCCACCAATTTCAGCAGGGCAGAGAAAGGTATTGGCATAGCAGCCACCTAAGAGCACAAGTGTGCTCATTCCAGTAGGAGCTGGATGTCTTGGCAGGACTGTCACCATTAAAACCAGTAAGGACGAAATCACTTTTCCACTACTGCTGACTCTAAATGGCTGAGCTTTAATTCCAAAGGTTATATTGGAATCTGAGCCTTAGAGAATAATCTATCAAAGCGGTTCTTAAAGGGAAAGTCCCCAGGACCCTACCCTAGACTGACTGTATCAGAGGATCTGAGGTTGGGCCCAGAAACCTTTTTTAAAACAAGCTGTCAGTGAGATACACAAAGGGCTTGATTCATAATCAACTCGATGCGTGATCAAGTTTGAAAACCACTGGTCTACAGGTAGGCAAGGACCCACAAATATTGGCTCTAGGGACTCTGCTTCATTGCATTTACAAATCTAGTGACACAATAGAGTGAGAAATCCTTCAGTGACGGTTACCAGTTTCAAAATGCCAAGGGCTATGGGCTGTCTTAACAAGTCTGTATGCAGTTCTGCCAGAAAGGGAAAAAACAAAAAATCTCAATTTGTCTATCAGTTTTCCTAGACAAATAACCAAAAATAAAATTTGAAGACTCAAAAATATGTTTAAGACTAAAAAAAAAAAAAAAATTAGCCCGTTACAGCTATTTTATTTTCCAGAATACAGAGGGAGTCTGAAGAAATAATACATTTCATAAAGCAGAATCAAATCCCCTAGGAGAATACGTACGGATTTCTGCTGCAAAGACAGAGATGTTGAGCCAGGCAGTTTCCTCTCTATCCAGAGGTTTGGTAGTTTTAATAAAACCATCCTCTGGATTAATAGTGAAAAACCTGTCGAGGTCAGTATGACGATCGATTGAATACCTAAGCAGAATGCAAATGGGGCAATTAGACCAAGGCATTCAGAGCAACTTAATATTTGAATATTTTCTCCATGCTATATTTAAAGCAACTTTTTCAATGAATTTCTTCAGCTAGATTTTCTCCTTAATCAAATTTACTTTTCAAACTTTGCACATGAATCTTTTATAGAAATCATTTTGCCACGCTGGAATTCTTTATTCAGTACAATGAATGAAAGAACTGTTTAGCATATTTGATTGAGAAGTATAATAAGATGTTGCATATTTCTCCATATTTACTACAATCACCGCCAGCTGAATATTTATGAAGCTGCATTTGGGAAGTGAGTTTGTCTTACTCCAAAACTACTCAGAAAGCCACAAACGTGTAGAACCTTTGCCAGACTTTGGGGCATGAAATATTAAATAGTTTTGAGTTTATCTAAATTTATCACCAAAGACTATTTATAGCCCTAAAAATCAGTTTTCTCCTTAGTTCAAGAAAAAATGCTAACTATATTTCAGCTAACATTTTTATCTTAGTTTTCTGGGTTCTCAGCTTGGTTCTGAATTTCAGGGTGCATTATGCAAACCAAGCTTGACTATTCACTCGTAGGCCATCTTTCAGATCTCAGTGACTCTGGACTGTGCACAACAGAATAGCTGGAAGGTTTCAGCTACCCACTAGAAGGTAAATGTTTTCTAACTAAAGACAAAAGAATTTACAGAATATTTATTATTAGAGTATATTTATGGCAAGGTAAGGTGGGAAATGGGGGAAGAGTGGTATATATGGAGGCACAGGAGGTGCAGGAATGTAACATAATTTGCCCAGGATATTGGTGAATCCTAGAGCTTCAGTTTCAATGGGTCTGGTCTGTTGAACTCCAAAGCCTTTCAGCTCTACTATATTCACTCCAAAGTGGACACAAACAAAAGTAAGTTATGTCAATTTGGGAAGCATGCTGAGCTTTCTAATTGGGTGGCTTCCTGTTCTTAAAAGTCTAAGCTATCTTTCCCTAACATATAAGGACTATATTTGTTTGAAAAGTTTCACTCATGGTCAAAAATCAAGTAACATGGCTCCGCGCCTGTGGCTCAAGCAGCTAAGGCACCAGCCACATACACCAGAGCTGGCGGGTTCGAATCCAGCCCAGGCCCGCCAAACAACAATGATGGCTGCAACCAAAAAATAGCCAGGCATTGTGGTGGATGCCTGTAGTCCCAGCTACTTGGGAGGCTGAGGCAGGAGAATCACTTGAGCCCAGGAGTTGGAGGTTGCTGAGAGCTGTGATGCCATAGCACTCTACCCAGGGCAACAGCTGGCGGCTCTGGCACAAAAAAAAAAAAAAAAAAAAATCAAGTAACATTAGATGTAGGAAAGATGATGGATATCAAAGGGCTTAATCTTCTAAATTCAGAAAGTAATTGAAGTTTTGCAAATGGTCTGTGTCTGGCCAATATTGAAGCCTAGGTCTTCTAATCCCAGACCAAATTCTTTCCAGGAATGAGGGACCAGCCACAGAGCAGCAGTCCCCAACATGAACTCATCTATGATGTCCCTGGACTTCACAGGTCCCCATGAGAATGGAATGATGAGTCCCCTTTCCCCAGGAGTGAAACTGAGAAGAAAGTCACACATCTAATGAAGGTCAAGAGGGACTCAGTCACTAAGACTTTAGCAGAAAGCAATATCGGAAAAGGAGACAAAAAATCATAGAAGACTTTTCTTCTTCCACGAGAGAGCTTACTGTTTAGTTGACATGACATGTCAACATAGAACACAGGAAGAAAGACAATTGATCATGCAAGGCATTATTCTATAGAAGCAAGGAAATGACTTTGGTTTTAGAAAGCCCTAAGGTCGGTCGACTTTCACACTCCACTATGTGTCAGCTGAATAACATTGGAAAACCACTTAAGATTTTCAAAGCTCAGTGCGTTGATTTTTTTAGCCTGGGATATTCATAGCACCAAACTTTTATGCTCTCTGTGAAGATTAAATAAAATAATGGGTGTTTAAGCTGCCTATCCTGGCGCCTCATGCACAGTAAGCAATGAACAACAGCTTCCATTGTTTGTGTTGTTACTGTTGCTCCTTTTACACCCCGAAGACAGATGGTGGAAGCTCTCAAATGTCAGTTGGTAGCCAGGGAGAAATTATGGAAGATTTCTGAACGGAGGAGCCAGTAAATGGAATCAAGCTATCAGAAAGTTAATGAAGTAGGATGCACAAGGTGGTCTGAGCAAGAGAGAGTAAAAGAAGGGGCAGAGGAATTTTAAAATCTAATGTAGGTTTTAAAATATGAGGGGATAAGATAGTTAAGTATAGTGATCACGGGGGAATATAAAAGTTGACTAAAACTAGGTGAATATGTGGCTATCCATAGGAAGCAGAGTGTCAGAGAGAGGAAAATACTGGAAGCTACAGAAAACAGGAAAGCAGGAAGGGGAGGGTGAAATTCAAACCGGGAGATGGTAGAGTGCTAAAGAGCAAAACCTCAGCTCTGCTGTAGATCTCTCAGAATAAGGGGTGAGGTCAGCTTTTTCATTTTTTAAAATATGTCAGTAAGTACGAGCTCAAAAGTATGTCTTGAATGGGCGGCGCCTGTGGCTTATCGAGTAGGGCGCCGGTCCCAAATACCAAAGGTGGTGGGTTCAAACCCGGCCTCGGAAGGCTATCTGTAACAGTACAATGAAAACATTTCTGAATGTATATGAATCATACCCTATGATTGCACCAATGTACAGAATTATGATTCAATAAAATTATAAAAAAAAAATAAAAAAAAATAAAAAAAATTAACTAGCCCCAAAACTTTTCAAGTTCACATAGTTTTACTATTCTTTAGTAAATAAAGATATTTTTAAAAAGAAAAAAAAAAAAAAACCCGGCCTCGGCTGAACTGCAAAAAGATAAAAACAGCCGGGCATTATGGCAGGTGCCTGTAGCCCCAGTTACTCGGGAAGCTGAGGCAAAAGAATCGCCTAAGCCCAGGAATTGGAGGTTGCTGTGAGCTGTGCGATGCTACGGCACTCTACCGAGGGTGATAAAAGAGACTCTGTCTCTAGGAAAAAAAAAAAAGTATAACTTTTATTTTTTATTTTTTAATTTATTTTTTATTATCTTTATCATTAAATCATAGCTGTGTACAATAGTGCAATCAAGGGGTACAATGTGCTGGTTTCATATACAATCTTAAGTATTTTCATCAAACTGATTAACATAGCCTTCCTGGCAGTTTCTCCATTATTATATGAAGACATGAATGAGTGACCAGTGAAATAAAAAAAAAAAAGTAAGTGAAAATGCACAGCAGACAGTATAATAAATACTGAATTAGAATCAGGGAGAAAGACCAGCCTAGAGGCAGACCAGCTCAGTTCAATCATGACATTCATGAAGATACTGCAGGTGAGTGGATGCAGAGCAAAAGGTCAAAGTCAAAAAGCTGAGCCTCCAGGAGACCCTGATGCCTGGATGGGGATCAAAGACTAATGCAGACACCAGGTAGGATTTACCTGAGACATGAAGAGGTCAATGCCAAGTACACTAAGGAGAGAGAAGGTTTCAGAAAGGAAACAGTAAACAAAAATGTGTCTACAGCTATAGAGTCTGAGAAAGAAGATTTACAAAATGTCTAAGCACCTAAGAGTTTGGGTGACACTATCATTTATGCATCCAAGATGACAAAGTCCTTTAAAGGTGAAAAGAAACAGTCAGGAAATTAGAAAATGAGGACAAGAGGCCCATTGAATAAAAAGCTGTGAATGTTCTTTCATAATTTGTCTGGCAGTTCTAAGAACAGGGACCCAAGTGGGTGGGGATGGGGGATTGGCTGATGTGCAGTATTGAGCATCTTTGGATAATTATAGACATGGAAATTGCCTACATGCACAGAACAGCTACCACTGAAAACGTGACCCAAATAACCAATTGCAGATGTAAATTCTGAGGGACAAAGAGGTGCAGAGGAAACGAGTGGTTGTTCCATGTGTTTTGACGTCACTGATTTGAAAAAAAATTGCTAATGCACCTCGATACTCTAGGCCAAAGAATACTCATTTAAAATTCACACCATGAACATTTTTAAGTACTTTAAAGGTATTACAGGGGTCCCCAGTCATTATGTAATGTATCTTCCTGCACAGAGAGAACACAGTAATCAAACCTTCTCCGGAAATCTTTCCATTAGTGGCCGCTGGGTTAGACTAAAAAGCCCCAAATGGACTCAAGGTAGATCTAGGCTAAAATCCAGTCTCCAACACTGATGGGACATGTGACTCTAAAGAAGTCAAGTCACGGCTCTGAGCCTCAAGATTCCCATCTATCCAATCTTAGAGCAGACTAGCCTCAAAGGATGTCAGGAGGATTAACTTCAATAACACTATGAAACACATCATATGAGGTGGAGCAGATTCTCAATAAATGTTAATTTTCTCTTTTTATCCCAGAAGGAGCAATGTTCAAAGGCAACTGAACAATGCTTACAGTTGGGAATTCCTTCTGCCCTGCCATTATTTTCTTTAATATACTGATAAGTGTATAAACTCAATTGTTCGAGGTAATTTCCTTCCATACACTTAATTTTTACACTTTCATGCACTTACATTTTATATGTATCTGCCTCCCCAAGTAGATTGGGAACCCCCCAGTGGGTGCTTAATGAAGACTATTTGAATAAATATGTGCATGAAATATCACTTTTATCATGCCTCATGCTTTACACTCAGAAACTGTGTACTTAAGTTTCTAAGTCAAATTGTGTGTTATTTTGGTTATTCATTCAATAAATACTTATTAGACATGCACTATGGCCTGGGTACTCTGTTGACTGAAAGGATGAATGGTACACTAGAACAGAGGTCAGTAAGCATGTTCTCTAAAGAGCCAATCAGTAAATATTTCAGGCTGTCATATGGTAGAAGCAGGGTATTTGTCTCAGCTATTCAACCCCCTTGTAGTCATAGATAACATGTGAACATCATGTGATTATTCAAATAGAACTTTATTTAAAAACTGGGTGGTGAGAAGAAAGAAGGAAAACTCAGAGATCCTGATTTCAAAACATAAACAAAGCTATGGCAATTGAGACTACATGGGCACTGGAATATGGACAGACATGTGTAGTTCACAACAGATTTGAGACAGACCATGTTGTGGTCCATTATTTCACTTTGAAGAAACATAGTTGGCAGCATCCTTTCTGATTCACCTGTGTGATTTTCAACTTGCTAAGCTTATCAGTGTTGCTCAGAGGGCTGCATCTGTTTCCATCCATGTCGACTTTATATTTATTGATTTTTATGTATCTCACATTTTCATACTGACCCAGGTATAGGTCAATGGAATGTAAAAAAGAGTCAGAAATAAACTTGAATTCTATGGTCAATTTTTCACCATGGATGCCAAGACCACACAATTGGGAAAAGAAGAGACTATTCAACAGATGGTGTTGGGACAAATGGATATCCACATGCAGAATAATAAAGTTGGGCCCCTCTCTCACAACATATGTAAAAATTTACTCAAAATGTAGGAAAGAAAAATGTAAGAGCTAAAACCATGAAACTTCTTTAAAAACATAGGTATAAATCTTCATGAACTTAGATAATGTTTCCATAGGTAGGATATCTAAAAAAACCAAAGGGAAAAACATAGATAAATGAAAATTCATCAAAATTAAAAACTATTGTGCCTCACAGGATACTATCAAGAAAGTGAAAATACGACCCATGAAATAAGAGAAAATATTTGCAAATCATAAAACTGATAAAACTCTAGTATCTGGGATATGTAAATAACCCTTAGAGCTCAACAATGAGGAGATAATCCAATTACAAAGTGGGCAAAGATTTGAGTAGATGACATCATTTTATACCCACTAGAACGGCTGTAATCAAAAAAAGAAAATGACAAGTGTTTCTGAGAATGTGAAAAAATCAGAACCATTATGCACTGCAGACAGGAACGTGAAACTGGGTGGCCACTGTGGAAAGCAGTGGCAGTTCCACCAAAAGTTAAATATAGAGTTAGCGTATAACCCAGAAATTCCACTCCTAGGTATATACTCAAGAAAAAAAAAAAAAAAAGAAAACATGTATTTACCTAAAATTTTGCACAGGAATGTTCACAGCAGCATTATCTGCAATAGTTAAGAGTGGAAATAATATAAATGTCCACTCAAGGATGAATGGATAAACAAAATATGGTATATCCATACAATAAAATGTGATTCAGTAAAAAAAGGAAATGAAATGCCAGTATATCTGTGGCACTGATGAACTTAAAAACATTATGCTAAATAAAAAAAAATCCAGTTACATAAGAGTACATGCTGTATCATTGTATTTATATAAAATATCCAGAATAGGCAAACATACAGAGACAAGTAGATTATTTTTTACTGGGAGTTGAGGAGGAAAAGGAATGGGGAGTGACTGCTAATGGGTATGATGTCTTTGGGGGCAATAAAAATGTTCTAGAATTAGATGGGATTGATAGTTGATCAACCTTATGAAATATACTAAGAACCAATGAATTAATTGGAAGGGGTGAATTTTTTATTTAATTTAATTTATCTATGTATTTATTTATTTACTTTTGAGTGTAGCCCTGGGTAGAGTGCTGTGGTGTCATAACTCACAGCAACCTCAAATTCCTGAGTTCAAGTGATTCTCCTGCCTCAGTCTCCTAAGTAGCTGGAATGAGAGGCACCTAACACAACACTGGCTAGTTTTTTCTATTTTTTTTTTTTTGAGACAGAGTCTCACTATGTCACCCTCAGTAGAGTGCTATGGTGTCACAGCTCATAGTAATCTCAAACCCTTGGGCTTAAGTGATTCTCTTGCCTCAGCCTCCCAGGTAGCTGGGACTACAGAGTTTTTTAGTAGAGATAGGGTCTCATTCTCATGCAGACTGGTTTCAAACTCTTGAGCTCAAGCAATCCACTCACCTCAGCCTCCCAGAGTCTACTGTTACAGTCTTGAGCCATCATACCCGGCCCTAAAGGGGTGAATTTTTTGCTTTATGAGAAATTTTTTCTCAGTAGAAAAAGAAAGGAAGAAGTAAAAAAAAAAGCAAATGGCAGCCATATTGGACTGTGGGCTATAGTTTGTTGACCTTTCAATTAAATATATATGTCCCTGGCTCTAAGTGTCACTGTGATGGGGCATGGTGGACCAAGGTAAAAGCCAAGGGAAGAAAATTTCATCCATCTCTAGAGAGCCTTGAAAGAATTCCTAGAGAAAATTAACACCTGAGTGGAGATGAAGAAAATGAATACAACATAGCAAATTAGAAAGGCAGAAAGTTCTACCTGGACAGAATAACATGTAAAAAATGGGTTAGGTGAGAGCAGGGTGCTTCAGTAAAAGGACTGATTTGGAGAGGTTGGAAGAAGGTCTTTAAATTAAGGAAAAGAGTCTAGATTAATTTGGAAGGGGGATTTAAGTGGGAGGGTAGGTGAGAGATTGGAAGCAGGATGACCCTGAAGAAGCAAATAAAGGGATCCAGGTAAGAAAGGAATTAGGGGAGGAGCTAAGGAAAAAGAAATGCCTGCCAGAATACAGTCCAGGGCAAGATTCAGGGGACCATAAATTCCCACTTATAAAAGTCCTGAATCTGTGATTGAAGCCCCTTCTCAGTTCAATTCTCACTATCTTCTCTCTTCATCATTAGCCCCATTGGTCATTAATTCAGGCTGGGATACAAATGGGGAAGTAGAGTTTTGGATACTTTTCTAAGCCACAAGAAATGTATTACTACTAATAAAAGCATCTGAAATCTGTTTGGGCACTTTTTTCAAGAAAGTGAAAATACCACCCATGAAATAAGAGAAAATATTTGCATATCATAAAACTGATAAAGCTCTAGTATCCGGGATATGTAAATAACTCTTAAAGCTTTTGCAAAGTTCTCAGCAGCAGCTGGACAGAGCTTGCTGCCCTGGTCTCCTTATCGATGGCTTTATCATTCTGGGTAAGTCCCTTTTTTCTTGCAGAGCCCAAATTTCCTTTCAATTCAAGGATAACAATTTATGTAACAATAAAGTTGAAGGGCTAGATTAGAGCCTATGTCCAGCACACGTATTAGAGTAACTGGAGTGTGGGAAGGTGTTTGATAACTTATAATTGCTAAAATTCTTTCACAATCATTATTTATACTTCACCACAATTGCCTGAGGCAGACAAGCCCAGGAAAGAGTTGTATCATCTAGCAGACACTGGGGACTGCTCCAGAAATCTGCTCCAGAAATTATTTAGCTTGAAGAAGCCCAACTTAGTAGCAGAGGTGACGTGGAATTCACTTCTTCTAAATGTTAGCCTTCTTTACATTTCATTAAACCTATTACATTTATGACGCTTTTGGAGATTGAACGATGTGATTCCTACAGTGCTTTCCCAAAACCTCTTGACTCTAAAGTTCCCCATCCAGGCTCTTAAAATAAATCTGTCTGTACCTTATTGGGCTGTTGGCAGCATCAGGGTCTTTGGCATGGACTCTCCCAACCACAGTGCCAGCAGCTGCATTTTCTTGGACTTCATGGATGTAACTCGGGGCCAAGAACATAGGGGGCTCATCAGCATCTTCGACAGCGATCTTGACCGTCACCGTGTCCTTGAAAGGCCCGTTGCTGATGAACTTTGGGTCGATATGCACGTTGGCTGCCTCTACCTTCAGGCTATATGCTCTTTTGGTTTCAAAATCTACGGGCTGGCAAGAATGAAGAGAAGATTGACAACCAATTCCTTGATAGAATAATGGAAAAGAAAGATCTGATTGTTTTGAAGGGTAGAGTGAATAGTTCCTCAAAGAGAGAAAAATCAGTGTCCAGTCAATATATAATTACCTGAGCCATTGGTCAGAAAATCAGAGAAACCAATTGCTGAAACTTGGAATGTGCTTAATGGGTCTTCCTAGGAGCATGACAGACACAAAAAGATCACATTGTCTATTAATATTATGAACCTCATTTTATATAGCAACACTAGGTTGCCCAAAATGGCCACTAGAAACTACCTACAGAGGGGAATTTAAACACTACAAAAATACATTTTGGGCTTGGCATGGTGGCGCACTCCCATAATCTTAGCACTCTGGAAGGTGAACACAGGAAGATATTTTGAGCTCATGAGTTCAAGACCAGTCTAAGCAAGAGGGAGACTCTGTATTTACTAAAAATAAAAAATTTAAAAAAAAAAGATGATTTAGCTGAGCATTGTGGTGGACACCTGTAGTACAAGCTACTTAAGAGGCTGAAGCAGGAGGATCAGTTGAGGCCAGGAGTGTGAGGCTGCTGAGATCTAGGAAGATGCCACTACACTCTAGCCAGGGAAACAAAGCAAGACTCTCTGTCACAACAAATAAATAAATACACAAACAAACTTTGAAGCCCATTTTGCATTAAGAGTCTTGGCAATGAAAATATCCTTAAATTTCAGCCAAAGAAATTTTGTTTTGTTTGATGACTGACCACATTGTGTTTTTCAAATTCTGGAACCCTTAGTGGCCTTCACCCATAAGATGAGTGATTTATGAGTAATGTTGATAGGTGGTGGTGTGAAATGACATGGACTCACTTATTGATATAGTTATTCCTTTCCTAATGCTTTCAATCCCCAACAACCCAAGGAGAACTTCTCTGTCTAATGCTCAGTTGTTAACATATCCCCTGTGCCTTCAAATCTCTCTTTTGAGAGACCACCATACCATTCTCTGGCTTAGCAGTTCGCAACCTGTGGGCCGCAACCCACAGGAACTGCATTAAATGGTTGCAGCATTAGGAAGGTTGAGAACCACTGCAGCTGGAATGTCATGGAATCATTTCGGTTTGATTGCATTCATTTTTACGTTACCTTCTATTTTGGGGAAGTGATAGGATAATGAGAAAAATGCTTCCTTTTTAAAAGAATGCATATATATTAAAAAGGGTCTATTTAAATAAAAACAAGTATAAGCAGGGCAGATTTTACACAGATGTGAAAAGCACTGAGAAGGCATTTATTGGAATGGCTGCAGTGACAGGGAAATTGGTGGTAAACACTCCCTCATGATGAATGACAGGCGTTACAAGGAATCAGTCAGCAAAGGGTGAAAAGTGAAACCGTAGCAGAGAGAAAAGTCCTCACGTGCAAGAAATAACTTTCTAATTAGGACCCTGGATAATGCTAAACAAACAAATGTTTGGGAAGAGTTTGATGTTTTATGGGACACCTGCCTGTCTGCTGTTGTCCTCTACCAGGCAAACACTAATCCTGAGTGGGCATGCTGTAGCGGGGCTTAGTCCCAACCTCATTTTGCAGAACTCTAAACTAACAATGATCCCAAGTTCAGGAAGGTTAAATATGCTCAATCTCCTTGACACTTTTTCCCATCATCTTCCCATCTCTGTCTTCCAAATTTGGGAAACACTCTCTTCTCCTAGAGGTAAATCTTCCCCCAGTCCCTCCATCATCCTGGGAGTCATCAGCCCCTTCCTCCCTGGCTGGGTTGCTTAGCAGCAGAAAGGAGTGATATTTCCAGGGTGGAGACAGAAACCTACAGCAGCGTCTCAACAATTTTCTGCAAGTGTTAGACAGAATAAAAAACTGGAATGGTATAGTTCTGAGACCAGGTAATTGGTAACCAGAAAATTTTCTCATATCCGAGTCTTGTTGATGCCCGTAAAGTAGAATGTTCAGAAGCTGGTTTAGGCATGTGCCTAGTGACTCAGAGCCCTATTTCCCATTGGGAAGCCCTGTTGGTGTGGAGGACAGTTTCCTGATGCTGCAGTCTGATGGATACATTTCAGATGCCATGCTAGGCTGTCCAGGTCTCTGCGTAGCTTTGTCTGCAGTGCCCTTTCCCAGTTGCTTGAGATTCTAAGCCTTCTGGTAGTCAGCCCAAGCCTCCTTGCCTTGTCAAGCCCTCTACAGCTCCAGGCAGATTACTGTGGTCCCTCAGCAGACTTTCTGTAGTGGCTCATTTTCCTCCCCAGCTGGAGGGAACGCATATAAGGGGTGCACTGCGTCTTGCTGATCTTTGCCTCTCCAGTGCTCACCTGGTTATATACATTCGTCATTTTGATTGACTAAGGAGCAGAGCTGATGGTTGGGTAGCATATAGGCATCTGCCTATAATTTATTCCCCTCCTCCCTCCAAAAAGGATTTGAGGTAGTTTCCCATTTATATCCATGTTATGAGTAGTTGAAATAAAGCTAAATGAGGCAACACATTGCATAAACCATAAAAATCTTAATACCCCCTAGTTTACTAATCCCACCTCTGAAAATCCTCCCTGAGGGATTAATTCAACAGAAAACCAAAACAAACAATATTCAAAAATGCATGGTGTTCCTTAGATATAATAGAAGGTTATATCTAATCTGGGGAAACTTACACAAAAAAACACCAAATCCAGCTGTGAGATTTTATTAAGGAAATAATGGTTCATCCATAGGATGGGATGTTACGCAGTCATTAAAAATGATTATGTATATTATAGAACAGCATGTTCAAATGTTTACGATGTGACATTAAGTTCACAAATCAGATCACCCTCTATTGCGGCCCTGTTAAAAGTTATATATCCACATCGATATATATGTGGACAAAGAACATAAGGAAAAAAAAACAGACATAAAAATAGTTTTATTACAATAATGTTTAACATGTCTTATCACGCTGCTCCACACTACTTTATAAGGAGTTTATTTGGTTGAAAATAAATAGCTCAGAAACTGTGCTAGCATTTCTTGGAGATAAATAGGATTCTCATTTAGTCAAGGGTGTTGCAGTGAGCACATTGGATTTTCCTCCCCACATCTTCTCAAGCCACCTAAAATCTCATTTTTATTTTACCCAGGTTCTTCCTCAGCTAATTCCATAGAGATGTCTAAATACCCCAAGGGTAGGTTTTCTCTCTCTTTCTCTCTTGTTTACTATTAAACTCTGACGAACTCAAGATATACTTGTTTTCTAAGCCATTCAGTAAATGAATGACTCTCCTTACTAATGTTTTCTTGAATTCTTCTTCACTACTATCTCTCTACCTCTTCTGTCTTCTTCAATTATTTCAATGTCTTCCTTAAATTCTAACAAGTGACAATTGGTCCTACTGTAACTGTCTCCCAACAGAAGGCATCACAGTTTCTTAAACGTGTCCTATTTCATTTCATATCAGTTCTTCATGGGCTATTTTTTTTTTTTCTGGCTTTTTTCCTTCTTAACTATTCAGCAAATTCCTACTCATCTCTCAAGATTTAGTTCAAGAATTGTCCCCCTAAGAAGTCACTCAGGACTCATATTCTCATTCTTTATTACAGTTGACTGTCACCTAGGGAGTGATTTTGCTCCCAGTCACTCATGTCCAGATATTGGGCCACGTCCAGAGCTATTTTTTGGACTGGTGGGGTGGCGTGTGTGCTTACTGACCTCTAGTGAGGAGACGCCTGTGATGCTATTAAATATCCTTCAGTGCAAAAAACAAAAACAAAAACCAAACAAACAAACATGCAAACAAAAAAACCCTGCCCCCTACAATAAGACATAATCCAGCTCAAAACATCAGCACTGCCAAGAAAACCCCCTTTTCACTTAACTGTTCTATTAAATTGAAATCTTGTAACCAGGAGTCTACCCCTTCAACTTCAGATTTCCAGGCTCTTTCAAAAGGCTACCTGATAAACAATAACACAATAACTTTTGGTAGGAAAGCTGGGGACAGGATTAAAAAATAAATAAAAATACTAGATTAAAATACTTTTAAAATTCCAAAGTATTTCCACCATCTCGCCAAACCCTTTTACATTATTAAACTGAGTATAATGACTTCCACCAGGAGGCATAGTTTTGCTCTGTAAAATTCACCTCTGATTATTATTACTTTTTTCCCCTGATGCAACTTTGAAACTTGGTGCTACAAGTTTAAGCAAATGTTCTTTGACAAATGAAATAACATCTTGCACTGTTTAGAACCTAACCAGCAGTGATTTATAGAAGATTATTCCATCGCCTAGGATAAGCACACGGAATTGAGGGGAAATGTGCAAATTAATCAGATGCAGAGAGCTCATTTAGGATGTGTGAATTCCACAGGGGTGATTTAAATGTTTCAGGATTTTGGAGACTCAGTGTGTGTTTATGCCCTGAATACACTGAAAACAGGTGACAACCTTAGCATACGCAACTACCCAATTACTCAAACAGCAAAGGATGGGAGGCAGGAACCGCCAATGTCAATGTTCATATGTCAGTGTCAAGCAGGAAGGATAGTAATATTAATTAACGAACTCAGTTGACAGCTTTAGGCTACATGCAATTCACACAGCTACTTTTTCAGAGCTGAAAGCAGCAGCAATGTCTATCCCTCCCCCTTGAGGCTGATGATTAGGTTCGGCTGGTCATACCGTTCGTCCTCACTAATCTAGACTTTTCCAATACCCAAACTTTACCTCAACTTCCATAGCCTTCATTTTTTTTATTCTTCACCCTCTCCATCTTCCCTTTGTTCTGTGCCCCATAGTATTTTCCCCAAACCCAGCCCACACTCAAATGTTGTGAAAAGTGAGCTTCCCGGAGCACATCGTTGCTCCATTTTCCTACTGGAAGATTCTTTCCAGGACCAGCCTTCCGTAAGCTGGCCTGTGTCTCCTCTCCAGCTTCTGGCCTCTTTACTGATGCTCCAAATTATTATTATTGTTTTTTTAAATCAGTGATGCAGTTCTATCTTTTCCATCATACCAAGAAGCTTAATATTCACACTAGAAAACCAAGTTGGAAATGAATGCTTGATTAAACCCAAGGTAATCCCATCATCCAATTCAGACTTAATGCTCCTCACACTTTAATGATGAAGAAGTGTTGATTTCTCAAGTGGTAAATTGGGGGTGTGAGGGGAACCGTTTTAGAACGTGCTGCTGCTGTTTCTTCACTTACAAGTGACTCTTAGTAGGCTCCTCTGTATAAACGCTTTTTGGCCTGGCTGTTTCCAAACGAGAGGAAAGCTGTTCCAGAATGCCTCAGGCCTGAATTCCCTGACTGCAAACTGTGAGGTGGGGGAACTATGATTAGGTCAAATGATTTTATATGTATTGAGTTCCAATCTCCTCAAAATTAACTTGAGGTATCACTGCCCATGGGGATAATACTATCTACTTTATATGATTTTTGTGTGTGTGTGCTTGTAAAAAGTAAACAAAAGGAGGTTTATAAGAAGGTCGTGTTCTATCTGGCCAATAGTTTCTTCTAACAAGAAGAAACAATAAACTCTCCTTTCTAATAAATTAATAGCAGGACGTGTTTATAATGACAGTCTATCCAACTACAGGGAAAGGTTCCTTATTCATATTTCTCCTGGTCCAATTTTGAGAGGAAAAAACAAAGATCAAAAAACCCCAGAGGATTGGTTTAAGTTTTGCAGAGGAGCCAGCAGTGGTAGAAACCTTGGGTGTTTGAAACAGGAAAAGTTCTAAATGACTTCTTAACAGACTCAGCTTGGCAGAGCTAAGGGGGGAATTCCATGCACGCTCAGGGCTGCTTCTGCAAATTTTACATTTACGTAATGGTTCCATAGATGTGGGACAAATGTACCAAAAAGCTACCCAGCAACCTTAGGCAGGCGTCACCCGTTCCAGTTATCAGCTTCCTCTGCAGTAACATAAAGGGATGCAGTTCCATTATCTTACCCAGAGCTTCAGGCACCACTACAAAGTCAGATCAGCTTCTAGCTGCCCAAATTCTTATCTCTTAACCCTGTGTCTTGCAGTATTCCTGGAGCAGAGCAGGTGCCACCAGTGGCATATTCAATTCCTCACCCTAACTCACCTTTTTCAGCTTGACCACGCCCTCCTGTGTTTCATAGTCCGTTGTGATTTCAAACAATTCCATCCCGTCTCCATCAACGATATTGTATGTGACTAAGCCGTTTTCACCGATGTCTGGGTCTTTAGCCTTGACTCTTCCTACCTCCTCCCCGGGGACCGCTGCTTCTGACACAGACATCTGGTACACGCCTAGAAAAAGAAGACATCTATTTTTATTTTCCCTTTTATTTGGCGGTTGTAAGGGCACAGAATTCATTGAATCCCAATCGATTTCTCCAAGGGTTTGCAATTGAATTTTCTACTGATTGAAAACATGAAAGAAGAGAATAGATGGGTGGAAGATGCCGCAAGGCCTGCTTGTCAAAGGAACGCGTTCCACAAAGAGCGGAAAATAATATCAGAGTCCAGGGTGACAGGGAGGGATCACCTGCCACGTGCCGGGGAAGAACAAGGCTCCTTTACAGTTCCCATCAGGAAATGATGGAAACCACCGGGGTCTTCAGACATTCAAGGAGCAGAGGCTTCATTGTATGTCCTTAGGGTTGTCCATGAGTTAATTCTGAGGCTCAGTAAGTGCCCGGAAAAACAAAAGAAACAAACAAAACCTTTCTCTACTTAAAGACCATTGAGAACTCCATGGTAATGTTAAAATCAGATGCAACCTTTGTCTTTCCAGGCCACGCCCCATCTAACTCCATTCTTTCCTCCCTTCCTTCACCACGTGGTCAAGCCCTACCTTTTCCAGGAAGCTTCCCCAGGACGTGGCCCTCCTGTGTGTATTTATTTATTGTCTAGTGGGAACCCAGGACTGTGCATGCCGGGTGCTCTCCTAGCCCCAGGGAACTGTCTGGTTGGTTTAGTCTGGTTTAATTGTTTTGTTCACTACTAAACAAAAAAGTCAAGGGACACTAAAGAGAAAAAATAAACACAGATGTATCTGCATGCCCGTGTCATTGCTAGGAAGAAGAGAAAGTAGGGCAAGGGGCAGAGGTCATGAAACGTGGGTGGCTGTGTGTGTGTGATGTGACAGTGGAAACAGAAATGTGTGAGTGATTGTGTGTGCGTATGTTATGCACGATTATAAATGTGTGCACAAAAGCGTGAGCTACGGATGTATCTGGGAATCTGCGCATGCGTGTGAGTGAAGGTGCATGCTGGTGCTCAACGTGTGGGTGAGAAAGAGAAACAGAGAGACAGTTGTTGGTAGGAAGGGGAACACATTCTTAGAAGGAACGTCAAGGGACAGAGCAAGACGACTGCATGGATGTCAGCAGGAGTCAGTGACAGGCTGAGGGAGCAGCGGGTGGCAACACTCTGAGGTGGCAACATCCTGAACCGATGCAGAACAGGGAGAGGACAAATGGGAGTGGAGCCTTCTGCAAAGTGGCAAGGACGCATACCTTGGTGGAGGTGCAAATGTGTACAAAAGGGCGCAGCAGGGGATGGGAAAGATGCTCAGTTTTGCTTAAATTGAGGGAAGCCACTGGAAGGTTTTCAGGAAAGAAGTAAGATTTGACATTATCCGATTTGCTTTCCATATCTGAAAAATACTTGGTGTGAGATAAAATATAGGGCTGGAAGCCTTGCTCCCAAGCTGGGGGGTCTTGGGCGAGTCCCTCTGTGTGTTTCGGTTTCCCCTTGCACAGGTTTTGTCAGTTCCAGTTCTCTGCCTATATGCAGCTAAATTACACGGCTTTGCAGCTTCCATTTCAGATTAATATTCCATTTAGTCTCAGCATGCTTTCCATGACAAAGGACACGAGGGAAGTGGGATCTCTCTCTCTCTCACTAGTTATCCATTTCTATAAAGGTTTGAAAATCTTGTCCTGAGCCAATTTTCTCTAAACCTCATTCAGGTTTGTGGCTGTGAAGCTGGTGCCCTGGTCTGGTCAGAGAGTGACTTGACTGTGGGGTCGTCTATGAGCAAGGGCCTGGAGGGCCGCCTGCTAACAATTCTGCCTGGCCTTCTTCTTCCAACACACCAGGCAATCTTACAGCGGGGACAGGGGAGCACGCTGCATTTGGGATGTTCGATGAGCCGTGAGAGGATTGAGGCTGCTGAACTCGTGCCCGACCAGGCAAAGCAGCCTTTCCCTTGTGCTGACTGTGGGTTTTAGATTCCTTTATGTAACCACAGTGCCTTCCTGGGCCGTATTTAGTTGCCTTCCTTATTCGCTCATTTGCAGAAAGCAAAACCTGTCTGGTAATAAACTCACAGGCTCTAATGAAAAAGACACTTTTGTGATGAACGTTCCTTATACGAGAAGCATCAGCTTCCTGACCATCATACTGTCTCCTTGTATACACCTGTGTACACCGTATTTTGCAATGAGTAATGCGTTTCTGTGTACAATGAACATTCACAGTTTTGGGCTCAAACTTTCAGGAAAAAGCCCCCTGAGAAAGTGGCTGGCTCTTGGCAAGGAAAGACCCCTCTGGGGAGGGTTAATGCTTCTCTGGTAAAAGTGCAGATTGCAGTGACCCCACCAGCTGCCCTCTCTGCAAAGACTGTGTGAAGACTGTCCCTTCCCTCTCTCCTGGGAACCCTTCCCTCCCCACCACATCAGGGGCTGCAGCCCAAATGGTCACACCTGTGAACTGGGTGACAACTTCTGACACTGCGAGGCTCATGGGCAGCCAGGCGGGTCTCTGGAGCCTGCGCAGGGCTACCAGTCCTTGCCACACGGCCAGGCCTCAGGCCTCATGGTGGCAGATCTCAGATCCTCATAGACTGGAGCCCCATGTGCCCAGTGGGCCCAAGTAGGAGGGTGTGTGACCTACAAAACCCATTGGGCTCCCCTGCTTCTGAGCCATACTACCCACATATAATGTGCACCCTAATTTTCACTTGAAAAATGTGGGCAAAAGAAGTATGCATTATATGAGGCAAAATGAGGTATATAAACAGATTTGTGTTCAAATTATGACTACCACATTTTTTAGGCACATTACTGAACTTTTAGTGGAAGCCAGTTTTTTTTTTTTTTGAGATAGAGCCTCAAGCTGTCACCCTGGATAGAGTGCTGTGGCATCACAGCTCACAGCAACCTCCAATTCCTGGGCTCAAGTGAGTCTCTCGCCTCCGCCTCCCAAGTAGCTGGGAATACAGGCGCCCACCACAACACCTGGCCATTTTTTGGTTGCAGCCACCATTGTTGTTTGGCGGGCCCAGGCTGGATTCGAACCCGCCAGCTCAGGTGTACGTGGCTGGCGCCTTAGTCCATTGAGCCACAGGCGCCGAGCCTGGAAGCCAGTTTTAACTGTAAAATGTAGGCTCTTGTAGAGATTTATAATAACAACCACTATTCATTAAACGACGGCTGTTATTGTAATGATGATTATTCATAACAGCTTTTCAAAATCATTTTTTTAATTCCCTCAGCAATTCTATAAATTTTATTGAATAGCTATAATCCCCTAGATAACAATGGCTAGCATTTGTTGACAGCTTATGCCAGTTGAAATAATAAGATTTTATGTTACTAGACTGGGAGAGAAACGGAGAGAGCTTCTCTCTCCCCACTAGAATTTTCTCCCTCTAACAGATGCCTTAATGTTTTCTGTATTCTTTTCTTTCTTTTCTTTGAATAAATTCTGTCTTACAAAAAAAAAAAAAAAGAATATTGATGCAAAAATATTCAATAAGATCCTAACAAACAGAATCCAGCAACACATCAAACAAATTGTACACCACGACCAAGTGGGCTTTATTCCAGGATCTCAAGGCTGGTTCAATATATGTAAATCCATAAATGTAATTCACCACATAAACAAATTAAAACATAAAGACCATATGATTCTTTCAGTTGATGCCGAAAAAGCTTTTAACAATATCCAGCATCCCATCATGATTAGAATACTTAAGACAATTGGTATAGAAGGGACATATTTTAAACTAATAGAGGCCATCTATAGCAAACCTGCAGCCAATATCATATTGAATGGAGTTAAATTGAAGTCATTTCCACTTAGATCAGGAACCAGGCAAGGTTGCCTATTGTCTGCATTGCTCTTCAACATTGTAATGGAAGTTTTAGCCATTGCAATTAGGGAAGAAAAGGCGATCAAGGGTATCCACATAGGATCAGAAGAGATTAAACTTTCACTCTTTGCAGATGATATGATTGTATATCTGGAAAATACCAGGGATTCTACTGTGAAACTTTTAGACGTGATCAAGGAATACAACAGCATCTCAGACTATAAAATCAACACTCATAAATCTGTAGCTTTTATATACACCAACAATAATCAAGTCAAAAAAACAGTCAAGGACTCTATCTCTTTCACAGTAGTACCAAAGAAGATGAAATATTTGAGAGTTTATCTAACAAAGGACGTGAAAGATCTTTATAAAGATAACTATGAAACTCTAAGAAAAGAAATAGCTGAACATGTCAACAAATGGAAAAACATACCATGCTCATGGCTGGGAAGAATCAACATTGTTGAAATGTCCATACTACACAAAGCAATATACAATTTTAATGGAATTCTTATTAAAGCTCCATTGTCATATTTTAAAGACCTTGAAAAAATAATACTTCATTTTATATGGAATCAGAAAAAACCTCAAGTAGCCAAGACATTACTCAGAAATAAAAACAGAGCAGGAGGAATCACACTAGCAGACATGAGACTGTACTATAAATCAATAGTGATCAAAACAGCATGGTACTGGCACAAAAACAGAGAGACAGATGTATGGAACAGAATAGAGAACCAAGAGATGAACCCAGCTACTTACCAGTATTTGATCTTTGACAAGCCAATTAAAAACATTCAGTGGGGGAAAAGACTCCCTATTTAACAAATGGTGCTGGGTGAACTGGCTGGCGACCTGTAGAAGATTGAAACTGAACCCACACCTTTCACCATTAACTAAGCTAGACTCTCATTGGATCAAAGATTTAAACTTAATACATGAAACTATAAAAATACTAGAGCAAAGTGCAGGGAAAACTCTTGAAGGAATCGGCTGGGTGAATTTTTTATGAGGAGGACTCCCCAGGCAATTGAAGCAGTATCAAAAATACACTACTGGGACCTGATCAAACTAAAAAGCTTCTGCACTGCTAAGAACACAATAAGTGTAGCAGGCAAACAGCCCTCAGAATGGGAGAAAATATTTGCAGGTTATGCCTCAGACAAAGGTTTAATAACCAGAATCCACAGAGAACTCAAACGTATTAGCAACAAAAGGCAAGTGATCCCATCTCAGGGTGGGCAAAGCACTTGAAGAGAAACTTCGCTAAAGAAGACAGGCGCATGGCCTATAGACACATGAAAAAATGTTCACCATCCTTAATCATCAGAGAAATGTAAATCAAAACTACTTTGAGATATTGTCTAACTCCAGTAAGATTAGCCCACATAACAAAATCCCCAAACCAGAGATGCTGGCGTGGATATGGTGAAAAGGGAAAGCTTCTACATTGCTGGTGGGAATGCAAACTAATATATTCCTTTTGGAAGGATGTTTGGAGAATACTTAGAGATCTAAAAATAGATCTGCCATTCAATCCTATAATTCCTTTACTAGGTATATATCCAGAAGACCAAAAATCACA
>CAUYON010015298.1:0-17942 GCA_963573935.1 Arctocebus calabarensis
TTCATATAGTAATGGAGCAATAGCCAGGAAGGCTATGTTAATCAGTTTGATGAAAATAGTTAAGATTGTATATGAAACCAGCACATTGTACCCCTTGATTGCACTATTGTACACAGCTATGATTTAATGATAAAGATAAAAAAAAAAGAAAGAAAGAAATGAAAGGAGAGCCTTGTGCCTGGATTGTAAACCTATGCAGTTTTCCTTAGATACATTCACTTTCCCATCCTTGACACTGGAATTCTCTATTTTATTTGTGATTTGTTCATGTGCTTAATCCCCCATAGCCAGTCATCAAGGCCAGTTCTTTCTTTTATTTGTACTTGTGTATCGTTCCTGCCATTTAGTCAAGAAGTGGATAAATTATGTATTTTTAATGTCTTTTTTAGAAGACCAAATATAAAAAATTTTATTACAAAGTGATTATTACTTTGAAAATATACAAACAGTACACATTCACTGTAGAACAGCCAGAAAGTACAAATATGCAAAAATAAAAATTATTTCCTGTCTCCTTCTGTCTCTGCCCACGCCAAGAAAATCAGTGTGAAACTTTTGTGGCCTATTATTTCATTACACTGTAGGATATACACACCACACACAGTAATTTTTACATAGTCTTATAAACTTCTCTTTTTTGCATTTCAAATTCAAATTAGATATGCTAGATAGAATTTCTAAATTAATTTATATAATTATAATGTTCTTCTTTTTTCTCAACCTTTTAAAAAAATTCCTAGCATATCAAAAAGTTGAAAAAGAACTGTATAGGGAGCACCATATGGTTATCACATAAATTCCATTATTAACATTTTGCAAAATTGCTTTATCACCTCTTTTTCCATTCTTCTATCCAGACATCAATTTCTGATGCATTTTTCTTATATATTTCCAAATAAGTTGCAGCATTTTCACTGAGTAATAGATAGTCTTTATATAACCTGGTTACCAGTCCTTTGGCAGATAGATGCTCTGTAAATATTTTCTCCCATTTTGAAGTTTGCTTGTTCATTTTCTTAATGATGTCTTACTAAACGTAATTTCTAATTTTGGTGGAGTCGAATTTATCATGTTGTTTTCTCTTATGGGGATCTCTTTCTGCATCCTGCTTAAAAACATTTATCTAGCCCCAATTATAGAATTTTATGTTTGCTCCATTTACATTTCATCTCATTGGTTTGGGCCCAATATTCCAACCTGTCCAGATTATTTTGTGGCATAGCCCCTGTCTTCTTCTATATTAGATATGGCTTTCAGCTTTATGTCACCTACAGATTTGATACTTTATTGAATGTTAAATAAGAAAGAAGCTTTTTCAAGTGTTATTGTAACCACATTTCACCATATTAATTTTCAGATATCATAGGATACAAAGTTAAATTTTGTACCAAATTAATTACACAGGACAATGTTTGTGGAAGTGACCTATTTTACTACTGAGAGCCCAGTTTTTGAGATTTAACTTTATTGACTGACTTACTGACATGTGGCATTTACATTTAAAAATTTAAATAGATTTTTTTTCCTCTAAATTGTGTGTATGCCCCACTGTAGTGTAATCTCAATGGAGTCAACACCTTGTTCTGTAGTCACCACCATGTATCCAGCCACAGAGATGTGTTGAATAGATTAATACATAATGTCAAAGAATCTTTGACTTAAGGATATTTTCCTAGGATTTTTTCCAGAAATTACCTATCTTCTTGGTTGGAACTTTAGGAACTTTCCCACTTTACCTCTTTGACGCCTATGACATTTTCCTGGCTGTTATATGTTCTTAACTATCTTCTCAAATATATTTTTTAAATATATGGTAATGTATATTAGATTATATGAACACATTTCTTTGGAACCAGGGTTATAATTTGCCTACACATAATGACTTGAATTAATTCAAAAGACCTGAGTTTAGTGAACAAACACGAACAGGTTCTATGCTAGGCTCCAGAGACACATTTTTTAATAAAGCTTCTGTGCGTGATTAGTTCACAACTTAATAGTATGCGAGTTCATAACTAATGAATGGAAATAATTTTCTTATATCCTTCCATAGTAATAAAGAACAACCCACTAACGCTTGAGACCTGAGCTGAGACACACATATGTCATGATTTTACTCCCCATCTACTCTGCTGTACTATCTCGTTCCTTTCTAAGAGATACATTTAAATGAAAAAGATCACAAAAAATACCTAGGATTTTTTTAATGAAAATATTTTTATGAGTGTTGATCTAAAACTAAACTGGAGATGTGTCACTTAGAAACTCAGCTCCGAGTTAAGCATGGTAGACAACAGTAAACAAAAGGAGGAATCGGCTCCAACTTTCCATGAAGAATTTCTGTAAGAATAATATGTATAAATTTAATAGCTAGCTTAAAATTGTTAGACCCTAAAGTACTAATAATAAACGTGCTGAAATTCCTGGGACAGAAAAGGCAGCCTGAATTAAAGGAGACACAGCAAATTTGTGACAGACATTAGTTTGCTGTAGAAAGAGGACGAGGCTCTTTAGTTGGGAGGCAGGGATGAGTGTGACAAAGGACCAGAGTGACCACAGAAAAACTGTGCTCCCCTGGGAGGCTTGGAAGATGTGATGCAAGATCTCAGTGGTGCCTTAAAGTACCAGGATGAGAACTTCCTATGTGAGTCTGAAGACAAAATGAAGTGCCATAAATATTTAGGACAGTGGCTTAATATAATAAAAATGTTTGAATTATGTCAGTGCTATTTAATGTAGGTAATGTGGAAGTGATGCCCGGTAGAGGCAGCTCTGATAGTAACACCAGAGTATAATAAAGATCATTAAGTCAGGTACAGAACAGAAGACTTAGGACATTAGAAAATGAGAAAAAATGGTAATTGTACATTGTATACAATTATCAAATTATCATAGATGCCCCCAAATATGTATGAATAAAAATACATTATTTAGACATTGGGTTGAGGAGGGGAAAAGTCACAGGTTTCTTTTAAAATTTTGGAAAACTTACTCCATTGGCTAAAATGCGATAACATGCTGAAGTGCGTTGATGTGGTTGTAGATATAATGAGGAGACATTAAATGTCAAGGAAGAGTCATTTGGTAGGTTTTGGAGGCTTTGTGAGAAGCCAGTGCTGTAGAGAAAGATATGGAGGTAATTTCCTAAAAGATAAAATATGAACAAAGAAAAGGTATGAGGCCTTTTAGTGAAAGCAGTAAATGGGGGCAGTGATTATAGCCCAGAGAAAGTTCATTGTCAAGGTCAAGAACTAGAGTTACTGAGAGAAAGAGAGAAAGGGTAATTCGTGAAAGGAGAGAACAAGGTAAATGCAGTAATGCATAAACCAAACCATATGCAAAGTAATGCATAACCAAAGTAATGCATAAAGTCAAAGCACGTGGCAGAACATTTAAGAAGGATGAGAGAAAGCCGCTGGATGTGGTAAGAAGCGATCATGTCCTTTTTATAAATAAACAAGCCGCAGCACCCAGACAAAGCTAATCTACCCCTACTTCTGGGATTACATAAAATAACCACATAGATGAGCTGTTTCCAAACACAACTGTACCATATTTTCACAAGTCAAGGGAGAAATGTAAGAACAGTGCAATTATATGAAGCATTGCAAGATAAGTTCAGCTCTTTATATCCTCCTAAATCACTACCTTCCCTTCATTGTTATGAAATGATGGGGACCATAGATGATGACTGTTATATATTTTGTTGGAAAAATGGTAGCTATTAATACATCAGTTGTTACTTTCACTGTTGTGTTAACTTAGGGTCTACGCACAGTGATCTGATTATGTATTTGCTTGTCTTGGGCTTTCTCTAGAACATAAAGTAGGTAATTCTACACAGGGTCCCCTTCCCATGCTCACAAACTATTGGAGGTTGGAAGGCAGGATAAATAAAAATTTATTCCACTTGAGTTGTTGAAAGATGCTTGTATTAATACAAAATCACCATATCCTGACAGTGTTAAAGCCCAGCTGCAGGTTCAGTGACTGACTGTCACTTATCTTAAGCTTCTATGGAGAATGAAGATCAAGTATCTTTGAAGCAGTGTTTAGTGTCATAGCTGTTTCTGCAAGAGAGGTTTTTTTCCCTCACTAAATCCCTTGCACAGTATTATCATCTGAGTCTCCATCGTGTGATTTTCTTGAGGTTCCTGGCTGCTTAGGTACAGGCAGATTGGCTGTGTTGAATAATATTTTTTTTGATTGGAAACTCAAGAGATAGCTAGTAGTCATAGACTCTTTCATGTCTTTTGAGGATTAATCCTTTCTAAGTCATTTTGTGTGTCTTTGAAATAATAACTTTAGCAATAATACTACCCAAAATAGATAATACTCTTGCATTTTCTTTTGTTTTGACTTCATGCCAGATTATATTCTAATGTTTTACAAAGATGAAATCCTTATCTCTTCCAATTACCTTATAAGGTAGGTTCTATACTTATCTCCACTTTAATAAGAAATTTGAGCCCCAGAGAAGTAATTTTCTTATTACCAGAGTAAATCAATTACTAGAAAAGAAGTTTAACCAAGAGTCTGTCCAAATCTAGTCTTTTTCACTGCCTTAAGGGAAAAAAAAAAAAAAAAAACATGATCTTACCTGAATTGGATATGCTATAATATTCAATATATTTCCAGAACAGTCTGTTCAGAATCTTTTCTGGATACATTATTTTAAATAGTGATAGTAAAACTTGGTTTTAGAGGATAAAGAAAATTTTTGGAAATAATTAACAGCAAAGTCAAACTATGAACTGACAAAACAGATAATTTTAATAAGATGTTCTAAAAATATCTTTGACCATGGGAGATATACTTTGAAATGAAAGTATAACCTCATAAACCACCTGCCTTGATTGTTTGGTCTGTTGCGTTGTTAGATTATTAGTCTCACCCGGCGGTGGTCACAGGTATAGATCTGAATGAAGATTCTTCTAGTCTCACGATGAAAGCCAAATAGTTTGATTTTTCCTACCTTGAAGTGTTTCTGTGAAGCAAGGTTCAAAGTCTTTGGTGTGTTTCCAATGGACTCACTAGGTTTGTGGGAATCTAAACTAGTGCAGGTAATTCTTGTAAACCAGTGGGTGTCAACTTTCCTAATGCCACAGTCCTTTAATACAGTTCCTCTGGGTTGCAACCCACAAAGGTAGACTCCTCAGTAAGCACATTTTTCTCTAATCTCATTGCTAAGGGTGCATACTCCTGGCTTCATGAAGTTAGCACCACTCATTTTGATTTCAATTACTAGAGGCCGAGCAACTATGCCATTTAGCCTCTTGATTCCATTTCTCTCAATGATTGGATAAGAAATTAAGTTTTGTGTGATGTTAGAGGAAATTAGAATTGTTGGTGTGATTTTTTCTTAAATGTGACAAAACATAAACTCATGAACAGCCCTGTGAGGCAGATAAGTGGCTAGTTCTTTCCGTTCTGGCTACTTGAGGCTCAAAGAGGTAATGTGACACTTGTAAAGGCACAGTAGATAAAAGTCAGAGCAGAAAACAGAATCCAGGACTTAAGTTGTTATTCAACAATAGATACAACCGGATATCTTCCAAACTGAATGGTGGAATCCATATAGGGTCACTGCATCGTCAACATTTTCAGCAGGTGGTGTAGGTACCACTTCATGAAAATATGACCCCATTAGTAAACTTCTATCACTTGAGGATTGGTGATAGCAAATGAGAATTAATCATGTGTCATCAGAAAAGGTAGGCATACCTACACAGCCAGGTAGTTTTCAGAGTGATTCAAAATTACTGATGGGAAGTCATGAAGAAAGGCAAATCTTCAGTGCACACAGAGCAGGACTGACTTGGTTCTTGACCCAAATGACAAATCATTTTCCACCCTCACCTGTAACACAAACTTCTCATTTACTAGCAGTTCCTTCCCCTCAGTATTCTGTCTGCATAGTAGCCCTGGCTGACACACTGAGAAGAAAAGAAAGAAAGAGAACAAGTTGGCAGAGAGTCAATATATTTCAGTGTTTTATTATTACGGAACTCTAGTAGCATTTAGTTGGTGAGTCTGAGCAGAAAATGAGTATTTCTAAAGTGACTCCGTTATCAGGGGAAATGATTAAAGGCACAAAAACAACAACAAAATCTATGGATTAATTAGCAGGTCAGTGGTGTTTGAGTAGCTATTACTAAATGACATGGTTTGCATGCAAAAGAGAATTAATCTTTGACGTTTTTCCAGCTTGGGTGACTTGTGTGTTAGAATTCCTGGTGCCTGAGAAGAGATTTCCATTGATTGGTTGACGGGTAATGAGATCAGAAAAGATAGTACCTGGATTTCCTTCAATTCTACACATTTAAGACTTAATCTTGTTTTCTGTCAGTGATACATCCTTCTTGCTATACTTACTGACAGTGAGATTTGAAGACTTGATTAATAATAAATAAAGAAAGCAAGGCTAACTATACTATAGGAGAGGAGAAAAACCAGGATCAGCAAAACAAGACAGGTGTTTGGTGCCAGCACTGACAAACAAGTTCTAAAGGGGAGAAGGGCAAGTGATAATCTATTCTTTGGAAGAGATACAAGTTTCAAAAAGGAAAGAAACAAGTGTCTCACTGTTTCATTAATCCATTCAATAAAGGTTTATGGAGAGCCTTTCTTGGCATGTATGTATACACACATGTCTACATCACATACACTGTAGCATGCATATATGTACATTTTATACATATCATATATACATATTCCTTATGAACATATATATGTATACCTTATGTGTGGGAATGTGTGTATGTATAAATTCCAGAGGGAGTATAGAAATAACAAAATACAAATGTAAATTAACTACTAGGTGAAAAGTGATAGGCATCAAAAAAACAATCAGTTAAGGGACTGAGAGTTCAAAAGGTTGCAGGAGTCAGGTGTCAGGATAAGTGTCTTTAAGAAGTTGACATTTCAGCAGAGACTTGAAGGTAGAGAGGAAGTTGACTCATGCAACTGTCTTGGGAAGACTCGTCTAATTAGAGTTAACAGCAGCCTTGCCTCATTATGTGTCTGAGAGCTAGGTACAGAAGAAGCAGTTAGGCACAGAGGAAGGATGCCTTTGTGGCCAGAGTAGAATGGGCAACAGGGATGAGGGGGTAGTAGGAAGTGAAGGTCTGTTTGGTCTCCATGTAGATAAAATTTGGAACACCAAGCCTTAGTTCAGGGTCCCTCTACCCACCTGGTACAAAAGCAGCAGCAAGTCAAGACATTTATGACAGCACCAGTAGTGATTGTGCCCTAACATAATATATGGGATTAATTAGAAAGAGAGAGTTATCCTTGAGGCTTTTCACATAAATGCAATGAAAAGCAAACAACTAGGAGAGACATTTATGCAGAGAGGGGGCCTTTATTCTAGGAATTGGGAGCCAACTACATTGTGCTAATGTGCATAATAATCAAACTGTCAGGCTGTTTTCGCTTTAGGTCTGCGTCTAGGCAGGCTACTGCCTAGAACATTTTGTCTCATTTCCAAATGATTTTTATGCCCATTAAAATGTTGTTTTCATTTTAATTAATAATTCAGCTGCTAATACAATATAAAGTAGAACTTTTGGTAACAGCTATTTCTAGAAGGCAGATTGAATGGACTTAGGAAGAGGAATAGGAAGTCAGGAGGATTTTCCTTTTCTTACCTAACACTCAATATGGTATGAACAGAGGTTTGAAAATATCAATAATCAACATCACATAATCACCTTCCTTTCCACCGTCTTTGAAATGGGAGCTGTCCTTTGGATCCCTTGCAGAAGCCCACAGCTAATTAAAGGAAGGGAGCTGTCATTGGGACTCCTTTGACCTGAGTTCACACTCTTCCACAGAACTTCCGACTGAGCAGGAGTTTAAACATGCAACTAAAGCTTCTTCACATCGTGAGGGCTGTGAGTGGTGTGCATGCGTGTGCGTGCATACACATGTGTGTACATGTGTTCACACGTGCGTGCAGGCTGGCAGGTTTATTCCCTTAGTCTATGCTGTCGTAGGGAATGTTCCAGGCTGCCCGCTTGTGCTCAGTTTTAACCAGACCGACTTCCCATCGCCAGTAGGCCCTTCCTGCAGTAAGCTGGGGGCCCCACCGCAGCTGTAGTTTGGGAAGGACCCTTCATATTTCATGGAGCTGTTGACAGTGCTGCTTTCTTTGGATGAGCCTTTGAGGTTCAGCAGCTCGTTCTCTCTGCTCAAGCAGGGTCTATAATGGACCAAACTAGATAAGAGAAAGGGTAATATTTCTCACTTAATCTCTTCAAATGATTGATCAGCAACAAATAACCATTCACAGGACCCCAAAAGCCACTTCCTTGAATCAGCTACCGTCAGTGTGTGTTCACCCAGTGCCACTGGGGTAGGTCCTGCCATACAGGAGAGTATAAACAGAGCAGATACTTGGTGACCCCTCTCTTCCATAATCCTCCTCGCTTGAGGGCCTAGGGATAAAAGATCGAGTCAACATTCAGGAAAAGGTCTATTTTTCTGTGTCCCAGAAAAATCTTACCTGCTAACATAGAAATTATTGCACTACAACTGTCTTCCCTCCATGGCATACATTTGAAAACTAGTTTTTACTTTCAGCTTTGAAAATCTTGTTCTCTTCTTTGGTTGCTCCAAGTAAAAATTCTTCTTTTTTTTTAAATTCTTAAAGGTGTCTAATAGAATGCATGAGACAAAAGTGTATTCTTTCAGTCTACAGAATCATGGTAACTCCTCTATAGAAGTATTTTGAATAGTGTGCGTTTTTCTCCTAAAACTGGGGCACTACCCCAACATCTAAGCTCAGTGGCCTTGCTAAAGCAATCAGAGAATTAAGGCTTTGGTCTCACAAAATCGCAAGTCTTGCTTATAAAATGTGAGGAGGGGTTGCTGGCCATGTAATGCCTATCAGCACCTTGAGCAACAATCTCAGCATCATGAGGTTTTTGCAAAAAAAAAAAAAATTATAAGCTTAGCCTTTATTCACATGGTGACATCTTAGCAATCTCTTATAGTTCTTCCCTTCCCATCTCTGTACAAATCTGTATACAAAGTTAAACAGCAGGAACAGGGCCATTCTCTGGTGATGCAGAAGAGATTAACCTTATCAGACAGAGTCACCCCAAGCCCAGTTTCGTTTGTTTCCAATTTTTATACAGATAGCATGTGGAACATTTATATGTATTTGGGAGATACTATGTATAATTTTAATAAGCCTAGATAAGACGCACTTACCAATCTACATCTGGAAGACCTCTTCTAGGTCAGGACCTCCTAACTTCCTAGTGTGAGGAATATCGGTGAGCACTGCAGGTATTCTCCTCTGAAAAAGTAAGGGATTTTAGTGCTGAATATTTGGCTATATCTCATTCATAAAAACATTATAATTTGCTCAGAGATCAGGGGAATTGGAGGATGTCATCAGGATATAAAACATATTTTACAAAACGATGTGAAATGCAGGCCAAGCACAGACATAGCACCATTCTGCTGTCTTTCCAAGCCCCTCCAGCACCAATGTGTTAGCAAAACATCTTCATCAATTGCAGGATAAAGGTCCTCTGCCTCACTTCTTCAGCCCGCAGGCTGGTAATGGCATCTTGGTAAGCTGTGAGGTGGAGGATGAAACAAAACTAGGAGTCATATTAACTTCTCAGTTTCACTAATATGAAATCATGTGAAATGCCACAAGCCAGACAGAGGGCAAGACTTTCATCTCACGCGCCTTTAAAATCACTCTAGGCTAATATGAAGACAGCATAAACACCACCTGTCATATCAAGTGAGGAGGAGAGTTGTTCTCTACCAATAATAATTAAATAATAATAACAATGATAATAATAATGTGAAATCGATGGCAGTAGATTCTTCCCCCTTTCCCCACCCCTGCAAAAAAAAAAAAAAAAAAGTCTTCCCTGTTGGCAGTTGGCTGTGAGATAAAAGAGGGGATTTGCAATCCATACTTAAGAGAAAAACCTTCTAAAACACAATTATGTGAATGTCATTGAGATTTTATGTTGCATATTTTATGAATTAGTAACACTAATAAGTCTGTTACTTCCAAGAAATGCATTTGTTGGAATTCATTCAATGTACCTCCTTCCTCTCTTTACTTCCTTTTGATAAATGACCTTTTGTCAACTTAAAGGAAATAATGTTTTCCTGAAAATCTGACAAAGTACCTTACCAACACTTGCACTGTTTAAAGGAATCATCACTGACAATATTAGTTTGAAAATAAATCACTTTTTATAACTCATTGGGTTTCATTTCTAATAAAGTTCCCAATATTTGACAATTAAAATTCAACAATGTTCTCGAGTGATTATTAAGTATAAGGCATTACTCTAGTCCCCATGGGAAGCTTAAAAATAAAGCTTAAAGATTTAAAGCTAGAGCGAGACATAATCAACTGGTGGACTCAGTACACAAATAGCAAAGCAACTTAATGAAAAACAATAGTCTAATTGATCTCTGGCACCTTGAGACTGATGACATCACTTATTTAAGTCAGCGCACAATGGCAGAGCTTCGAGTCTGCTGATTGATACTAATTCAAATGTTCTAGTGAGAAATAATAAACATGGTGGTCTATTTAATTACCAATCTCCTGAGCACCTTTTCTTTTTCATTTTTGATTAATGTCCACTCTTGAATAAAAAATGTTCTTTACTGCAGTGTTCTGGAAAGGATTGTTTGGGTGTTTCAGCAGGTTTAACTCTGCCCTGAGTTGAATGTTGTATGTGAGTGTGCGTGTTGCACGTCTGTGAGGGCAAGCCCCACACCTGCTTGTTCTTGATTCTCTTAATGAATTGTCCTGGCATTACTAAATGGCTCCACAAACCAATTATGTTACGCTGTGTAGAAGTCATGCACTGGCATTGCTCTCCAAACGTAGGCCACTTCTTTTTTCCAATCCATCTGAAAATGGATTAGAAAATGTGCATGTTTTACATGTATTTCACATATAGAAAAATCTCTCTCCCTATATTTAATAGTACTTTACAGTTTACAACATGTTCTCCTTGAAGCTTCTCTGTTTGTATCCCTATTTCATGAATTGTGCCACCATGTACATTTTTAGGCTAGAAACCTTTGTATCTTCTTTACTATTGCTTCCCTTTACATCTACACACAGCCTATCTCCATAGTAAGTCCATTCTATCTTGAGGCAATTTTCCCACTTCTCTTCATCCTCTAGCTCAGGCTTGCCTGGCTTAAAACTACCCCTTCTGGATCGTTTCCCTGCATCCACCTGCACATGTTCTCCATCTTTTTCATTTCTCTACAAGACGCCAGAATAGTTTTCCTAAAATGCCAATTTGTTTATAATGCTCTCCTGTTTCTTTTTCTTTTTCTTTTTTTATTTCAGGTTAATGCAAGGGTACAGATGACCAAGTCACAGTATTTGACTTAGTTAGGTAGAATCCCTCTTGTAGTTATGTCCTGCACCCAACAGGTGTCCCACACACCTCTATGTTGTATCCATTCAGTGTGAACACCCTGCACTCCCCTCCCTTCTCCCCTCACCTCATGCCCCTCCACCAACTTGAATTGAAATAGATATTTCATTGGACATTTTCTGTTCCATTCTTGTGATACTTTACTTAGAAGAATGTGTTTCAACAGCATCCAGATTAATACAAAAGATGTGAAGTCTTCATTTTTTTATGACTGAATGGTATTCCATGATATGCATATACCATACTTTGTTAACCCATTCCTGAGTTGATGGGCACTTAGGTTGTTTTCACATCTTGGCAGTTGTAAATTGAGCTGTTATAAATCTAGTGCATATGGCCTTATAATAAAATGATTTTTTTCTTCTGGGTAGATGCCTAGTAATAGGATTGTGGGGTCAAATGGGAGATCTAATTTGAGATCTTTGAGGTTTCTCCATACATCTTTCCAAACAGGTTATATTAGTTTGAAGTCCCACCCATAGTGTAAAAGTATTCCCCTCTCTCCATATCTATGCCAGCATCTGCAACTTTGGGATTTTGTGATGTAGGCTAATCTTGCTGGGGTTAGGTGTTATCTCAGGGTGGTTTTGATTTGCATTTCTCTGATGATTAAGTACAATGAACATTTCTTCATATGTTTGTTAGCCCTTCTTCTGTCTTACTTAGAGAAGGCTCTGTTCATGAGTCTTGTCCAATGATAGATGGGATTGTTTGTTCTTTTATGTTGATTAATTTCAATTCTTTGTAGATCCTAGTTGTGAAGCCTTTGTCAGATTCATAACATGCAAATATCTTTTCCCATTCTGAAGGTTGTCAATTGGCTTTGATTGCTGTGTCCTTAGTTGTGTAGAAGCTTTTCAATTTAATTAAGTTCCATTTGTTAATTTTTGTTGTTACTGTAATTGCCAGGGAAATCTTCTTCATAAAATATTTCCCCACGCTGTCATATTCAAGAGTTTTTCCCACACTTCTTCTAGGACTTTTTATCATTTTGTGCTTTAGATTTAAATCTTTTATCTATCTTGAATCAAATTTTATAAATGGTGAAAGGTATAGGTCAAGGTTCAGTCTTTTACATGTAATTATCCAGTTCTCCCAGAACCATTTATTGAGTAGGGATTCTTTTCCTTACTATATGCTTTTGTTGGGTTTATCAAAGCTCAGATGGCTGTAAAAGCTCTTGATTTTCTATTCAGTTCCAAATGTCTATGTCTCTATTTTTGTGCCAATACCATGCTGTTTTTATCACTGTGGACTTGTAATATAGCCTAAAGTCTGGTAGGGTGCCTCCAGCTTCATTTTTATTACTAAGAAATGCCTTGGCTATGTGGATTTTTTTTTTTTCTGATTTCATATGAAATGAAGAGCTATTTTTTCCAAATCTTCAAAGTATGATGTTGGTATTTTAATAGGGATTTCATTGAATCTGTAAATTGCTTTGGGAAGTAACCTGGCCTCCAACTGTTCTTAAAATAAATTCCAAACTACTACTATTTTTTTACCCTTTTAGGTCGATATCTTCATGACAACACTCATATATCCATGCAGAATCATTAGACTGAATCATAAGAAATTGCTACTACTGAACCATTTTTTGTACAACAAATACAGCAATTTGAAATCATACAAACTAAAATATGTAAGAAAATATATATTCTTTATATAATATACCTGGATATATTTTCCTTTGTCCTTTACCTGGACAATTCTAATTTATTTGGATTTAAATCTAGACTTAAAAATTCATCTTTGGAAGCTCTACCTGACTGTATCTTCTTTTTTGCTTTTAATTAGACATATGTATATTTTGTTATTGAACCTATTGAACTTACTCTATTATATTATCTTATATCTTTATGTTCTATCACTATATGTAAATTCCATGAGGGCATGAGCCAGACTTAATTTGATCACAAATGTACCCTACGTGTCCAGCATAATACCAAGCATAAGGAAATCTTATAGTAAGTACAATACAACATCCATAGTTGACCACCTTCCTACATCAGCCATAACCTTAATTTCATAGACTAGACATGCAGCACATGCATATATTAGTACAGTTGGGCTCATTCCTTATGTTGACCACCTCCATATGTTGACCACTTTGTTACAGTCCTTTGAGTGATCAACTTATGAGGTTCTACTATAATTGTTGACAAAAGGTAAACCGAATAATATCATATAGTAAATATGATGTTTATTCCCATCATGTCATTTGGTTCTGTCAACAAATAGTCATTTTTCCTGCTTTTGATCCTGTACTACCATAGTGTATGATGTCATCAATGAGCATAGTTGGGAAAAGCATTCAATAGTCTCTATATACTAATTTTGTAATTTCCTATGTGTCTATAGTTATTTCAAAAATACAAATTAAAAAAATAGTGATGTAGACAGGCCAATGATGGTAACTTCTAGTTGCATTTGTGGAAAATAAGTCTTAGAGAGTGGGATAATTCATACACAGACACATAAGTGGCAATTCACCCACATGTTTTCAAGTATGGCATAACCCAGAAGTGTTTTCTTTTCCTTGAATCTTTAAGTCAACCTGGCACCAAGTACCAAGTTCTGTCCCTGAAAAACTTCATGTTGTAGCCTAGATTCCCTACATTGATTTCTGGAGTTTTTTGTTTTTCTTCACCTGAGAAGCCGAATGGGAAGAAAATGGGAGAATACTAGCATTAGGTTTCTCCCTTAAAGCCAGGATTCTAGCGTCATCCCTGTCCACTCTTTCTCTTTGCTATGACCTGTGTTCCCTTTATTTATTAATAAGTTTATTTATTCATTAACCACAGTCCACTGAAATTTGCCACATCCCAGGTCCTGCTCTGGAAACTGCAGAAAGGATAAGGGACATGATGCAGAATCTACCCTCAGGGAGCTCACATTCTAGAAGGGGTGGAATGGTTCACTAGAGGGCAGAGGCATAAGTACTGTTTTGACAATAAATACAGAAAGGTAAGCACACAGAGAAAGCCCCTTACTTGGTCTTCAAGGGTATATAAAGTCTTCTTAAAGGAAGATATTTTAAAAAGAACACTAAATATTGCACAGCCAGAGAGAACTGTGTGTGTGGGAAGACCGAATGTCAGAGTGAGTGGGGTAGCAGTTGGTGAAGGAAGAGTCAAGTACAGAGACGCTGAGACAGGAAGAGCAAGACTTCAGGGCTGGGAGGACTCCTGCAGGGAATAAGCATGACCCTAATGCAAATGGTGCTGACCCACACCTTTCCATTTTGGAAAAAAATATATGATATTGTTTCGCTTTTCCCACCTGGGTTACCTGCAGAGCAAATTGCACAAAGGTGTGGACCTGATTATTCTCCACCCACAAGAAGGGGGATCCAGCGTCTCTGTGGCGTACATGTCACCTGTGCTGAGATACTGAGAAAGCTGTTTCCCTAAAAGTGATGACAGAGAAGGGAAGAGAAACAAGAAGCAAATGCAACTTTTAAAATTTGAAGAATTCTATTAATTTTTTCTCTTCTTCTTTTCCTTTTTGTGTGTTTGTGTACATGTTATTCTAGGTAAGTGAAACCAGTTTCTACAACACAACAATGGTTACCGGACTCCCTCAGAGTGCAGGGACTTTCTCCACTGAATACGCCACGAGGAGGTACCCGAGTATCTTCCACACCCCAGTTTGACTTGTGAGTCTTTACCCAGAAGTGCTAGACAACCAATCAGTAACTTAGGGCTAATAAACATTTAAGGTTTGGTTATAGCTTTCATTAAGGTAAGTGAATCTATTTAAATCTTGATTTGATTCATAGAAACACTGAAGGTAATACTCTTCTCATCATGACGTTATTCCTGTTAAATTTCCATGCAAGATCATTCTTCATTCTTTTCTGATGTTTTTTCCTTCTTTGAGTTACATTAAATAAATTTTGGAAGTAATCTTAAGGGATGTGTCTCTTTGATCATTGCAGGTACAACTCTCTGCTCTGTGCTTCTCTTTTGTTCCATTTCTCCCTAAAAGATAGACTCAAATGTGTGGAATTGGTAAGCGTACTCTAGATTGCAGGATAGTAAAACACAGGTTGCTTCCCGTTGTATCATCTAAATCCACTCTGAGGTCAGAACTTTAAAGTTGTGGAAAATGAGTTCTTAGCAATTCAGTGCTGAATAGGATTTAGTTGGCAGGATGGGAGATAAATAGCAAAAAAATGAAAAAAAGATTACTTGGGAATTCCCAAATAAATATTTGAACAGTGACTGCTCCTAGAAAATTGGCAGTGGCTCTGTTTGGCTTCTGTCTGGGCTTGGCCATTCTCTTGGCTTTTCTTACATAGCAATTCTTCAATTCCTTGCCCTGCTTTCCAAATTCAGTTTGTGTTTTCCACATAAAGTGCATCATCCATGTTGTATTTGGCTATTTGCATTTACTGTGGGCATCTAAGATGTTCCAACAAAGTGGCTTGTACATCACTTGTGTGTAATTTGCTACAGGCACCTTGCCCTCGACAGAGAAGTAACAAATCTTCTTATTCATAATAATTATCCTAGCTGATGGAGCTCATCAAGCCAGACCCTCTGCTCACCTGATGGGGACAGATTATTCTGAGGTGCTGCTGATTCCTTGTTTGAATTCTGTCATCAATATCCATGTGTGAAATTATTAATAGCAAAGCACACTGGAATGGTCTCACCACAAAGGATAGAACAGTTTAACTTGAAGGTCACTGTTGGAATTGGCCCTCTGTGATACATTATTATAAACTGAACATTTCATTTTGTTTCATTGTTAATTGAGTGCCTTATTCAGTGATTTACGATGATGTGTCAAAATGAGTCTTGCTCTATGTGGGAGATGTGGGATGAACTTATTGTGCGTTGTGTAGCTTTTAATTTTGGAAGTAGAAAACGGCAAAAACACCTCTGACTTAAAACAAAAAAGATAGATTAGTATTGGTGTAATTGGAGAAGGTAACTAACTATAAAAATGTTGAATTTGTGTCAGTTCTACTACAATACCATGAAGTTTAGGATAATATTGGTATAGTACCATGGACAAGGCATATTAGTCTTAGAGAAATAAATTCAGAACACAAACCCAAACTCTACCTTTTACCAGCTTATGCCAGGCATTTATTCTTGCTAAATCTCATTTTTTTTAATATGTAAGATGGGTATAATGATAATTACTTTCTGAAGTCATGATAAATATGCTGAAAACAAAATTTTATGAGATAGTATGTGTAAAATTCCCAAAACATCATAGATAATAATTGGCAGGTGGCGTGAAGGAGGAGGTAGAGGGTGGGTAAAATAATGATGGTGATGGTGGTGGCAGTGAGGGCAGTAGTGATAGTAATGTAGCCGTAATCACTTCTGTAGCTGCTTTTAGGCATTGTTTTTGTTGTGTCTTTACTATTTCCTAGTAAATACAGACAACCACCTAACAGAATTTTCATTGCCAAATTTTGGTATTGATGCAACCACATTATCTAAAGCAACAAGTAACTGAATATTGTATATTAGACACTAATCATAGACTTTCCGTGGAAAATATCTAGTTGTGAGTTCATAATGGCCAAACTGGCTGTGTCCTAATGAAGAGACTTTTGAAGTACCACTGTTGGGTTCACCGCTGGATACAGATGTTGCCACAAATGAATAAATGAAGGAGGGATATGCCCCAGTGAAAATACATAGACCTTTTAACACACACTCCTCTCACCGAGATTCACATGCTTCTGCTGTGCTCGCCTATCTGCATTCTTGGCATGGACAACTGTAGAAATAGCTGCATCTCACTGCTTCCCCTGTGTCCGGCCCTATTCTCAGAGTGTTGCAAATGCTGATTCACTTAGTCAGTATAATAAGTGTATGAGAGGGAACAGTTAGGGACCTCAAGTTTTAGCTAGGAAACTTGGTTTTAAAAATGCTTTTGAATAATTAACTAAAATAATTGATTTCTTTTTTTTTTTTATTGTTGGGGATTCATTGAGGGTACAAGAAACCATGTTACACTGGTTGCATTTGTTAGGAAAAGACCCTCTTACAATCGTGTTTTGCCCCCAAAAGGTGTGGCACACACCAAGACGGTGGGGGTGAAGGAAGGGGAAAGCAGAGAGAGGAAGAATGAGGGAGGGGTGGGGAAAGGAAGAGCAGAGAGAGGGAAGGAGTAAGGGGGGTGGGGTCTTGGGGTCTTGTAAAATAATTGATTTCTAAACGTGTGCTCGAAGCCACTGTGAGTATTGGATTCAGATGGAGTGATTTGAAATTTTCTTACATTATGAGTTACCTCGTTTGTTGATATCTTTTTCTCCTAAATGCCATCATCGTTACTGTCATTTTTAACCTTCTACTAAGCTTTACCTCCCAGGTGATGTATGTACATTATCTAATTTAACTTCGCAAAGGACAGTTCAAGGACTATGTCCTTTTCATTTTATAGCTGAAGATATAACATTCAAAGGAGTGACTCCACAAATTTTTTTTCCAGTTTTTGGCCAGGGCTGTGTTTGAACCCACCACCTTTGGCATA
>CAUYON010015299.1:0-26911 GCA_963573935.1 Arctocebus calabarensis
CACTGTGGCGGGCAACTGTAGCCCCAGCTACTCGGGAGGCTGAGGCAAGAGAATCGCCTAAGCCCAGGAGTTGGAGGTTGCTGTGAGCTGTGTGACGCCACGGCACTCTACTGAGGGTGATAAAGTGAGACTCTGTCTCTACAAAAAAAAAAAAAAAAAATTACTCAGTGACATTTGTTCTGATGAGCACAGAGTAAAGACCTAACAAATGCTTGTGAAATTTATCAGAAACTTATTGCTAGCCTTAATTTGCCTTTCTAAATAATTTCCCTTTTGGAAAGAAAAAATGTTGATGACTATTGGACTTAGATATGTAACTATTCTCAGGGATACACTGTCTGTGTATCTGGCACATGGTAAGTGTTCAGTAAATATCTGAGAGATGAAATAAAGGATGGATAAAAAAGGTGTGGAGAAGAAGGAAAGAAAGATTAGTTAAATTAGTACACTTTTATTCTCAGAACTTTAGTCAGTGTAAGGGTTTGTCCAAGAAATTATAATTCTTAACTTAGGCTGTGTCAGTATTAGTTGAATAGTTTAAAGATAGAGACTAAATAAGGCTCTACCGTAGATAGGTTAATCAGAAAATGACATCAGGCCATGTATGACAATTAAACTAAGACTATTAAGTTTGCAAACTCATCCTAGAAAAAATGCTATATACCTCATTGCTAAATATCAGTATGGTCAACAAAGTACTTCCCTTGGCCATCTGGGGTTCTTTTAAACCTTGGATGCTGACTGATCGTGCTATACAACCTAGTCTGAGAGTTGTTATCATCAGATTTGGCAGCTCCTGGTTAGATTAATTAATTCCAAGCCACTATAGAATTGAGAATGTCCTCACTAACATGTAGGACACCAGAAGGCTTCTCTAATCAACCTGCCAGGTCTTGTTTTACCTCTACTGTGGCAAAGTCAAGATCATCTGCACCTTGCTCATAATGCATAACCCAAAGCTACCTAGTAGATGGGGGTAAAAACCTGCATTGATGCTTGACTAATTATTGTGTTTGAGGAATGGTACTGATTATGCCAAGCTTAGCTATCCATTCTCAACAATGATAGTCTGGAAAGAGTTCTTATGTTCTTGTTATTGTTGTTGCTTTTACTTACAATAAACTAACTTCCTAGCTCTTTTGCATCTATTAGCACAAATGAAGTGACTGAACACATTTCTCATAAAACATTATACACGTATACCTAATAATTACTCATAGCATTGTAAGAACATGAATACCATCCTTGATCATCAACCCTAGTCTTTAGATTTTATTTTCATTCTTATAGAAAAAGAAAATAACCAGCAAATCAATCTTATACCTGTCCTCAGTTACTTGAAAACAATTCTTCAATAAATTCCTTCACCTCCCAATTCAAAGTACCATTGCTAGGGAGGCAGAAAGATAGACATGGATTCTAGAACTACACTGGGCTGTGGGGGGGAAGGTAGACCTTCATTGTAACACTCCAATTAAAACACATTTCTACTATCTTGGAAACTTTAATAAAGGGGCCAGAAAAACCTGCATTGGCACATGTCCATGACAATCTAAAATAGTCAATGTTGGCTTGGTGTCTGTAGCTTGGCAGCTAGGGTGCCAGCCACATACACCAGAGCTGGTGGGTTCAAACCCAGCTTGGGCCTGCCAAATAGCAATGACAACTGCTACCAAAAATAGCTGAGCATTGTGGTGGGCACCTGTAGTCCCAGCTACTTGCGAGGCTGAGGCAAGAGAATTGCTTAAGCCCAAGAGTTTGAGGTTGTTGTGAGCTGTGACGCCATGGCTCTCTACCAGGGCAACATAGTGAGACTCTGTTATAAAAGAGTCAATGTTTCTCAGATCTTTGAGTAGCAAGAATTCTCTAAAAAAGTAGTTTAAGCCACATCATTTTTTCTTTACTGAAAATTTTCCCTTTTACTTTCCAGAGGGTTGATTTGAATAAATTTGCCTAAAGGCAAAAAAAAAAAAAATTGCTGCCACAAATATCAGAAAATGTTTTTTGTTTTCATAGATTGCCTTCATTATTGCCTTCTTTGTATGCTAATAGCCCTGTCTAGAAAAAAGAAGGCAGTCAGAGTGGTTTTTATAATAGAAAACCAGCCAACTGGAAATCCTTCAATTCCAAAGATAAACATTGCATTCATTTACCTCCATTGTGGACTTTTTCAAATTCAGGTTATCTTTTTGATGGGAAAAAAAATGGGTTTTGTTTGAGCAGGCTGCTCATTAATGTCCCTGGAACTGCAGTTGGAAGAGGAAAGGCTCTTTAGATCATGATGATGCATGAAGTCATGTCTGATGGGAAGAACAGGCTTCCAGAGAAAGGTGGAGTCTAGTCCAAGGGAAAGTACCCCTGACAACAGACAGAAGCACGGCTTCACTGATGCTTGGGAGATCTGTGGGCAAATGCTGCCTTGTTCTGTGACACATTAGTCTACATCTAAAGATCTAAAAAATCTATGTTTCATTTATATAAAAAAATCCCATATCATTGAGTAGCCTGGGAGTAAAAGAAGGCAGTTTTTTGGAAATATTTGTAAAATGCCGAGTTAAAACGTTCCAAGTATCTTCTATACATTCCTTCTTTATGATAGTGTGATGCTTAGAAAAGATTAAGATTTCTGGGCATAGTTGATAATGATTCAGAAGAAAAATTCAGAAGAAAGATAGGCATCTTTAAAGACTCATATGTGAGTTTATTGTATTACATGTATGTATAATGCATATTCCTTTACTAATAAGAGGGTTGATCGATATTTGAACAAGAGTGAAACAGCTCCTTTGTGTAACAATCTTCTTTGAAATTTGAGGTGATGGTGGTTCCATCAGGGCTCCAGTAAGGAATCGGTCAGCATGTTAAACATACTTATAACTAAAACGAGTTTAAAGAAGAGATTATTTACATTGGCATGGTCAAGATTAGGGAAATCAATAAGAATGGTGAAACACCAGAAAGGAATAGCAGGTAGCTCTTACCACCACTGAGTAAACAAGGGGAGCAGCATTAACAGAAAGCAGAGCCCTAGGGACCCTGGGAGAAGGCCCAGTGTTGTTGAGGCATGGAAGAAGCAGTGATGGAGTGCGAAGGTTATTCCACCCTCTCTCTTCCCAACCGTCTGATCTGTTGCTGGTGCATTCTATTGGCCCAACCCATCTGGAAGCCAGAGGGCAAGGAGGCAGATGATATAGCCCCAAAGCTTGGCTTCTTAAGGAGATAAATGGAGAATACCTATCTCAATGAGAGAGCAAACATGCACTAAAGAGTTAACTAATGACACAAAGCAGTAACAGGCACCGTCAAACCCAGGGTGACAAGCCAATGAACAACAGGAGACAACAAAGCCTAGCAATTAAGAGCAAGGACTTTGAAGGTCAAGAGGTACTACTTCAAATATAGGCTCTAACCTGAACTACTATATATGCAGCCTTTGAAAGTTACAGACCCTCTATACTTCATTCAGACCAAAATAATAGTGCTTGCCTGATAGAGTAGTTATATGATTTAATTAACTGATTTTTTTTTTTTTTTTTAGAGACAGTGTCTCATTCTGTCACCCATGATAGAATACAGTGGTTTAATCATAGCTCACTGCAGCTTCTAACTCCTGGCTTAAAATGATCCTCCTGCCTTGGCTTCTTAAAGTGCTGGGATTACAGACATGAGGCATTATACCTGGCCAATTACAAGATTTAAATGAGATAGTATTCACAAGCCTTTTGACATGGCATCTGTCATAGAGGAGGCACTCAATTATTGTCATCATCATCATCATCATTGTTGTTATCATTATCATCATTATCAATAAAGGAATCTGGCAGAGGAAGAACTTACCAACAGCTTTTGAGTTCCGAGAAGGATGGAGAAAATTTGAAAAGATAGGAAGAAAGAAGATTCTGAAGAGATTTAGTGGGGACAGTTGGCACGAACAGCAATTAGGAAGCAAGAATTCTTAGAGCTGTTGATGTGGTTATGTTGGGAGTGGCAGATTCATACCAGGAATAATATAATGTAGAAGGATGGGATGGTCCAGAGATGGAGGCTCTTGAACAGTAAGTCAAAAGTCTGGCCTTTATCTTGTGCATTGTGAAAAGCAACCAAAAAATGTTAAAGCAAATGATAAGGTAAGACTGTGTTTTTAGAAAGATTTATAATAGGGTAGAATTTAAGATGAACTTAGGAAGGGGACGACTCAGATTATAACAGTGAATTATCAAATTTCTTGAAAAATACAGGGAAATTAACAAAAGGAAAGCTATTGATTAATATCTATAGCAGTGATTTTCAACTGGTGTGCAATGAGAGGATCTCAGATGTACTATAAAAAATTTTAAACATCATTAATTAAATTATTTTTGAAAATAGTTTAAAATGCAGCAAATATATTTCTTTTTTTAACAATCAACATAATTCAAGGGTGCTATGGAAGTTTATCTATAGTTCAAGTGTGCCATGAGATTAAAAAAAGGTTGAAAAACACTCATCTATAGGTTAGGGATGCTTACCCATTAATAATCCTGACCGTTCCTGAGATCTTCCTATTTTCTGAGTCTTGAGAGCTGCTTTCATTCATACTTTAGTATTCTGAGCAGTGACTTTAGGTCATAGCAACATTAGATCATTTGTTTCTTTCAACTTAAAAGTTTTAACCAGAATAATTGTTCTTGAACTCTAGGGGAAAGAAGGGCTTTTAATGATTAAGAAAAAAACTTTTTGAGGATGTCCAACGTTCCAGGTGCTGTGTTTTCCAGGTCATAAAGTACCTAAGCTTCACAATAATCCTGTTAAAAATTCAATTACCATTCCCTTTTGATGGATGGGAAAATTAAGGTCAAAGGCATTTAAACAACATACACAACACATAGAATCAATAGGAATTTATAGCAGCATCTGTGCGTGTCCATGGGCATTGGGTTGCTTGCTTCCCTAGAAAGACACTCACAGAACAACTTCCATTATTAAAGTTTGATTTTTAATTATGTTTGTTTTAAACTATGTCATATTTCATCTCTGTATCTTGTGCAACATTTGTTATTATAATTTAAAAGTCCTTTACTATTTACAGGGTTTACAGTAAACCCTGTAAATAGGGTCATATCTGAGCCTCACAATGATGAAACAAATTTAAAGCAGTTAACTAATTTATTCAATGTCTCCAACTGAGTTGGGACTTAAATGCAGGTCTTCAAACTTCAACTTTCATGTTCTTCTCACTAGATTAAAAGAAAATGAAGAACAGAAAACTTAAGAAGGCAACAATTTATGGAATAATCATAAATCATGGTAATCATCTATGAAGCACAGGTTATGTCTTTGATACCATCCTGAGTACTGATATGAGGCATACACAATCTCTGCTCTTAACGGTACTCATCACTTAGAGAGGAGGCAGACAAAAAGAGGAATTGAGAACGGGAGGGATATCGCCCCATCAGGAGAAAGACAAAGTGAGCTGTTAGGTAAGGACCTGCTTCACATGGGGTGCAGGGAGATACAGTTTGGGTGGCTTGTGGCCACTGCAAAGAGGAAGATTCACTAGAGAAGTGACACACGAGTTGGATTTTGAAGAATATATGTGTGGAAGTGGAAGGGAAAGAGAGAGAGAAAAAGAGAGAAAGAGAGAGAGAGAGAGGGAGAGAGAAAAAGCACACAGGCAATGATTTGGAGACTCAGGAGCACAGAGCACTGGGGCGGAGAGGCAGTGTCATGTGAAACCTGACCTGGCTGGAGCTCTGAGAAGAGGCTGAAGGGCTAATCCCGGACCTTATCATCCAGCATAGGGAACTGGAACTCCAGCCTGGGGAAGTGACAAGCTCAGATTTGCCTTTCAGCAGCCTCACTTAGGAAGCAATCTGGAGGATGAATTAGAGGAGCCGGAAGCCAGAGGTTCAGTTACCACATGGGGCGGCTTCCTGCCAGTGTCCTGAGAGAAAGCATTGCATGGAGATGCACAGGTGGCGATGGAAGGGTAGACTGATTCAAGTAGGAGGTACATGACCTTGGGACATGGAAGTAAGAGAAGGAGAACAATGTCTAGAAAGATTACCATACTTCTGGCTTGGGCTGCTGTGGAATTTAGTGGAAATAAAAAGTACAGTAATGGGACAGGGAGAGGTCATGTGGGAATTTCAAGATCCATTCTGCACATGCTATATTGAGATGGCTGCTGAAAAGTCCATGGGGAGAGATGTTAGCCATATGTACTTGTTGCCAGAAGTTCAAGACCAGCATGGGCAAAATGGCAAGACCCCCTCTCTACCAAAAAATTAAAAATTAGCCAGGTGTGGTGGCATGGGCCTGTTATCCTAGCTACTCTGGAAGGTGAGATGGGATACTTTTGTGAGACCAGGAATCTAGGGAAATGACTGTCCAGTAGCATGGACTGGCGAGAGAGATTTAGAAGTTAGCAATTCATAATTGGTGCATAACAGCAATAATAATTCTAAATATTAGTTGGCAACTATGTGTTGAGTATTCATTTTTCTGGGTATACAGAATATTTTATCATCTCATTTAATCATCATATGAAAATTTCATGGAGGACATTATTTTCTCCACTTCATGGGAGAAGAAAATGAGGTTCAAAGAGTCATGAAATTAGTATGGAAGTCATGTGGCTGAATTAGGCTGAATTAGGGAGAAATTGTGGAAAACAATGGAAGACAGCATACAGCTCAGAGAACTGAGAAAAAGCTATAGCAAGTATTTATGGAATACCTATAATATCCCATGCATAATTCTAAGTTCTGGTAATTTTCCCTAGAATTGAAGTGATTAGTTCCTTTACTTCAAAAAAATCCCTCACTAAAAGCAAACAAACAAAGACTACAAATATGGCCTTACATATACTGATTATAAAATGCACTGGTAGTAATTCAAAGAAGTTTGTGTGTGCCAATCATGACTTAGTGGTAGGATTTGGAAGAGCCAGACAACGTTAGAAGAATAATGACAGATTATTCATGAGGAAAAGAAATCTAAAGATTTTAGGTTTCAGGCTGTTGTGAAAGCTCTGTGAGGGCTGGTTAGCAAAGGATGGTGATGCAGGGCCCAGCTCTTGCACTTTGGCTGACTCTTCATTTTCTGTGGGATCCACTTAATAAATACACAATAGGGTGCCAGTTTAAAGAGTGAGATAACACTTATAATAACCCATTGTTTGGCACAAGCTAAACACAAAACTGAGTGTAGATACTGTTAAAGCCAGCTCTGAGTTATGTGTAGTCTTCTATGGCATTACATAGGAATCCTTCCTCTCTCTCTCTCTCTTTCTCTCTTTCTCTCTCTCTCTCTCTCTCTCTCTCTCTTTCTAAGACATGGTCTGGGCTTTGTAGCCTATGCTTGAGTGCAATGGAGTGATCATACCTCACCTGTAGCCTTGAACTCCTGGTCTCAATCAATCCTCCTGTAGCCAGGATCATAGGCACATGACACCAAACCTGGATAATTTTTAATTTTTTTATAGAGCTGGGGTGTTGCTATGTTGCCCAGGTGGTCTTGAACTCCTGGTTTCAAGCAATCCTCCTGCCTCTGCCTCCCAAAGTGTTGGGATTACAGGAGTGAATCACCAGGCATAGCCTTAGATTTCCTAATTCCTTCAAACAATAAGTATCTTTTATTGGGCGATAACCATGTGCCAAATCTAGTGCCAAGAAGGTTATAAACATTATTTTATTTACTGTCTAATAATGGATGGTTCTTGGCCTCATTATCAATCCCATAAGGATGTAATTATTCACCATGAGGATCTTGAGTCTCATAAAGGTTACAAAATTGCTCCAAGTCATATAGCTAGTACATGGGATATAAAAAAATGACTGTCCAATTCCATAGAGGAAGAGGAAGAAACTCTCAGTGAGCAGGTGAAAGAAAGACCTTCCCAACATCACTTGCAAACACTTGCCTGTTCTGCCCATACCTTGTAGTTTTCAGCAGAAGCACCTTGGCAAATGTGCCTTATTTATCATCATCCTCTTGCACATGCATTTTGACTGATATTCCTCACCAGTATCCTCATCATTCTAAAAATATGAAGGCGCCTAGAGCAAAGCAAGGCTGAGTCAAAACCAGAAGATAAACAGATATGTTCTTTTTCTTACAAACTTATAGCCTTGGAGGCTAAAAAAATTACTCAGGCAGCCCATTTATCTCTATGAGGTTAACAGGCCTAACGCTGTGCCAAGCATATGAAGTAAGTGTGTCATTGTGCATAAGCTGAGGGGGATAGTGAATTTAGAGGAAATCACAGTGCTTACTGAGCAGGGAAGCTCTCGTCTCTTTTAATTAATTAATGCAGAAGACTTCATGGAAGAGGTGGGATATCAGGAAATGTATGACACTTTCCATTTCACTGTATATCACTGTGCCTGGCTGCCACAACACTGGTGTGCAAACAACTTACTAGCTTTGCTTCTTCACATGGCGACCATCCATAGTCTCCTCTGGGTTCTATGTAGACACTCGGTGGTTTCCGTCATGTTCACCCAAATAAATTATCTGGATTATCACATGGCACAAATATATTAGATGGAATAAAACCTTAAAATTTCAACAAAGCATGATCTTATCCAAAAGCCCTTCACATAACGTTTCGGGGCAATTTATCTGTAGATATAGATCTCCAGGAGGACATAGGTGATTATCAAGTTTTTGACTACAATAAAGATCTTCCCAATTCCCCTAAAATGTTCAGTCCCAAAGGCCTCTTCTGAAAAACGACAATGACTGGTTCCACTCTACATCCAGAGGGAGTGGAGCCGTGGAAGCATCACAAGCTTCTGTATTTCTTTCTGGGAAAGTCACCTGGAATTAAAGTGAAAGGAAGTAAACCATGTCACAACTTGCACACACTGTCATCAGAACTTCCAGCTAAGAAATACTTGGCTTTCAGACAAATGAATGAGGCTGAGCCTGTAAGCGGATTATCTAAATTGTTTCTCCAAAGGGCTTCCCACCCATACTCTTTTCAAATACTTGACTTAAAAAAATAGTGGCAACATATTTTTGGAATAAAAACAACACACAAACACAAAAAACCCTCTCAATATTTTCTTCCATCTGATTTTATTTTCTCTTAGGTAATTGTAAAAAGACTGACTATGTCCATATTTGGGCATGTGAAAACAGCAGCGGGAGAAACATATCATGGTTCATTGACGATTTGATGTCAGTCTGAACTAATGTGAGCAGATTGAAGGGAGTAATGAGGGAAGAGAATATTACACCCATATGCAAAGTTGGAGATTTTGAATTCATAAATTGTCGTATCTGAACACTCTGTTTCTTTATTAAAATGGCAGTGCATTACAGAAAAAGTATACATTTCCCTAAAAAACAAGTGATACAAGGGCTTGTTCTCAATAGAAAAAAGGAGTAGGTAAATGAAATATTATGCAAACACACGAGGGAAGAGAATATACTGAAAGTTCAAAATCTGGCAATCACGAATGGCTGTCAGACAGAATTCATGAGCAGGGCTGCTGCTTGTGGAAGTCGTGTGTGTGCTGCTTTGGTGGATTTGACCATAGCAATTTGATTCAAGGCCATATATGATTATATCACCTCTGCACCCCACCCTGCCCTCATTACATCCACAATTTCCTCATTTTTAATCTAGAAAAGGCTCTGAGAAATATTTAGGCTCATTGCAATATTGAACGTTTGTCCCCTAAACTTGCAACTGAAAAATTATTTACACCTAATGGAGATGTATGTCAAGTAAGGTAGAGCCTTTTCCATTCATCACAGGTGTCACACATACCTTAAATTAATGGTTACCTGGGCTTTCAGTATCCTTATCTCTCTACCTGCCTAACCCAATGGTACCCATCCTTTATGGTTCAACTTTGATGCCAGTTCCTTGGGTAATTCTTTCTTAGTACTTCCGATTTTGTTAGCTGGAACCTTTTAGTTATCTTAATACAACCCTAATGCTTATGATTTACTTGCCTGCGTCTCCTCTGTAAGATTCTTCGGGACAGGGTCTCCACTATTAATTGCATTCTCTCCTGCACCCAAGGGATGGCACATGGATGGTCCTTAAAAAAGAAGTATATGTAAAACCATAAAGATGGGCATTATCTATTACATTACGGATATATTTTAAATTTAATAACTTCAAAAATTATATTGAATACTGAAAAGTTAGAACAAAAACATCAGGTAATATTATTTTTAAAAAGCTTAGAAAACCAGAAAGGAAAGGAAATCCTTGTCCATATACTTTATAAGGTAGTTTTTATACCAAAATGTATGTCTTAGTATGAACAGAGGGCCTCAGAAAGAATAGATTTGCCATGAGTACACAGAAGGAAGGTGTGTTTTGAATGATTGTTTTAAGCCATGAAGTGAGAAGGATTTTACGACGAAAAGAAGTGCCCAAAGGGTGAGATCACACTTGTGGTCCATATTTGAAGGGTCAGGAGAAAACTTCTAAATATGGATCAAAAATGTTTTCACATAGTAAATGAGAAAATCTCATGAATGTTATGTCAATCAGGTTGATGAAAATATCTCAGATTGTTTGTGAAGCTTGCACACTGTACCCCATGTTTGAATTATTGTACACAGCTATGATTCAATAAAAAAAAGAAAATTTATGCTATAGTTTGCATATTTGATACTCCAAACTTTATGTTAAACTTGTATCCCGAGTGTTGGAGGTGGGGCCTAGTAAAAGGTGTGGAACAGATCCCTCAGGGAGGAACTGAGTGGGTTCTTACTCTATTATTAATAGTTGTTATGAGAATTTCCCTGAGAACTGGTTGTTGAAGAGAGCCTGGCAACTTCCTTCTCTCTCCCCATGTGATCTCTGCAGATGTCTACTACCCTTTACCTTCTGTTATGAGTGGAAGCAGCCTGAAGCCTTCACCAGAAGCAGGTGCTGTTCCCATACTTCTTGTACAGTCTGAAAACTGCAACTGCAAATAAATATCTTTTCTTTATAAATTACCCAGCCTTAGGTATTTCTTTATAGCAATGTAAATGTACTAAGCAAGTTTAGCAGGAACTTTCTTAGAAAAAGGAAACCTAGAAAATATTCAAAATTGATTTTAGGACTCAGTTGAATTTTAAGACCAGCATTTTTCCATGATTCCATTCTTTTTGATGATGGAATTTCTTCCAGCAGAGATCAAAGCCTAATGATGTGTAGGAAGGAGGCAAATGCTGAATTCATCCAGGGCTGGAGTTTTTACAAGTAGGTGAAAAAGTCAGACATTAGTACAGAGGATTAAAATATTAAAGAACTAATAAAGAGCTGGGATGAGTGTCAGAAATTACTAAAAAGAAATCATAGAATTTAAGATTTCAAAGGCCAGCAGTTTCTCCTTGGATGGATGATTACATGGTCTGGGGTATAGTCACAAGAGAGGATAGTCACAGAGGAGTGGAGGTAAAGACCATAGAGTTGAGAAGGCAAAAGATTTGGGAGGTATAGTTAGCTTGCTTAAAATGGATACTAAAGTCATTTGGGATAGTGGCAGTATTTTGAATGGAGAGGAAAATAGTATACCAGGATTTTAGCAAAAGGAAAGAGTGTCTAAGAGTGAGTAGGTAGCTATGATGTAAGGGTTTAGAGAGTTTAATCTGGACTTTTTTAATTGTTTTTATTATTAAATCATAGCTGTGTACATTAGTGCAATCAAGGGGTACAATGTGCTGGTTTCATATACAGTCTGAACTATTTTCATCAAACTGATTCACATAGCCTTCATGGCATTTTCTTAGTTATTGTATGAAGACATTTATATTCTGCATTTAGTAATGTTTGTCTTATTTTTGATTCCTCTCTATTCCCTACTATCCAGATCCGACAAATCATCAGGTCTTGGAAATTCAATTTCATAAAAATTTTATCTAATTCATTTACTTATTCTGTTTCCCTTATGGTCACCCTAGTCTAAGCCACCATTTTCTCCAGTATTTACCATTATTATAACCTATCAGTTAACAACCACTGTTGATCTCTTCAAATAATTCTTCACACCAAAGACCATTTTAAAAATTATGAATCTTGAACAATGCTGGCATAGAGGCAAGACAGCTTCACTCACGAGTAGAAAACAGCACTGAGCTCTACACCAGGGACAATCCAGAGGCCAAGCATGAGTATGAAACAGTTCCTGGAGCCACAGGGAAGTGGAAAAATTCTGAGATGCTTATAGGAAAATGAAATTTCCACATCCATGACACCCCTTTTCTTATTCTGCTGGCACCAAGTGTATGAAAAAATCTTCCTTGAACTTATGGTTTTTACATTAGAAAAAGCATAATTGAGGTGGTTAACCAGATTCCCCACCTTCTTGGTTACCCTGGCAGGAGACACATCCTTGCCTTCACTCATTGGTAGCATCATGCTTGCCTGAAGGAAGACATACCCTGGAGGATAGGCAAAGATAAACAGAGAAGGTGGAATTATCATTCTCAACCTGGAAGTTTTTCTCTGTATCTTGGCGAAAGATGAAGCCCAATAGGAATGTTTGTAGGAGGTATGTTCTTGAAGCCTCTTGGGCATAAACACCTAGCCACTGCCAGATTATCCCACATTGCTGGTATAATCCCTTTCGGACCTTCCCCATTTGGGATAGGCAGCTCTCTGACCATTTATCAGAGCTGAGGTGAACCTGGGCATAAGGCACCACCTAGAGCCAAAAAGGAAGCAGTGACCTATCAGTGACATATCACCAAAAGAAATTCAAATAAAAACCAAAATAAGCTGCACAGAGAAAACTGGTCATTTAATGCAAAGACATGGAGGTATGTGTATGTTTATAAGAAACAATAGCAAACAAGAAATCATGATCTCTCCAAAGGACAAAGCAAAAATCCAGTGACAGATCCTAACAAGATGGCAATTTATGAGCTCCTGAGCAAGAATTAAAATAGAAAATTTGAAGAAATCCAGTGATATTCAAGATAGCACTGAAAAGTAATTCAGAAATCTACCAGAGAAAGTTAAAAAAGAGATCAAAATGATAAAAAATCAAACAGAAATCTTGAAACTGAGAAATAAAATTTGCTGAGTTAAAGAATTCTTTAGATGGTATCTACAGTAGGATGAACCAAGCAGAGCAAAGTACCAGTGAGCTTGAAGACTGACTATATAAAAATACATAGCCAGAAGAGAAAAGAAGAAAGGATGAAAAGGAATGAAGACTACCCACAAGTTATAAAAAAAGACCTCAAAAGAGCAAATCCAAAATCTATTAGTTTTCCAGGGGAAGCTAAGCAAAAGCAAAGATAGAAGGTTTATTCAAAAAACTAATAAAGGTAAACTTTCCAAATTTTAAAGAGGTATATAAATCCAGGTACAGGACATTTCTAGAACACCAAACAAATTTAGTACAAATAAAACTACCTCAAGGCATATAATAATCAAACTTTAAAGGTAAAGGACAAAGAGAAGATCCAAAAAGCAGCAAGAGATAAGAAGCAAATAACATATAGGAGTTCCAGGGTGGTGCTTGTGGCTCTAAGGAGTAGGGCACCAGCCCTATATGCTGGGGTGGTGGGGTCAAACCCAGCCCTGGCCAAAAACTGCAAAAAAAAAAAAAAAAATTAAAAAAATATATATATATGTAGGAACTCCAATATGTCTGGCAATAGACTTCTTGCAAACCCTTCAGACCAGGAGGGAGTGGAATGAGATTTTCAAAGAGCTCAAAGAAAAAAGAGCACTGCTATCAAAAAATATTATATCCAGCAAAATTATTATTCTAATATGAAGGAAAGATAAAGTCATTTTTCCAGCCCACCCCCCCCAAAAAAAAGCTGAGAGAATTCACCACTACCAGGTCGTTCTTGCAAGAAATGCTAAAGGGAGTTTTTCAGTCTGAAAACAAACAACAAACAAAACAAAACCTCTAACATGCAAAGAAAGCTTTTCAAGGCATAAAATCCACTGGTAAAACTAAATACATAAACAAACCCAGAATCCTCTATTTCTGGTGTGCAATCTGCTCATAACTCTAGTATGAAGCCCCAAAGACAAATCTATCAAAAACAATAATAGTTGCAGAAATTTGTTAAGAGGTATATAATACAAAAATGTGTAAACTGAGAAAACTAAAAGTCAAAATGTGGAGGGAGTGAAGTTAAAATACAGAATTTTTTGGTATATTTTTGCCATTGTTTCTGTTTTTTTGTTTGTGATCTAATATAAACTGTCATCTCTTTGAAATAACATTATATCTGTAAGATGTTTTTTGAATACTTCATGGTAACTACAGTGCAAAAATATGTAGCAGACTCACAAAAATAAAAAGCAATAAATTAAAACATACTACCAAAGATAATCATTGAACCACAAAATAATTGAGTAAGAAAGGAGGAAAAGAAGAGAGGAGTCTCAAAATGATCAGAAAACAGACAACAAAATGGCTATAGTAAGTCCTTACTTATCAATAATAACACGTAAATGGTCTCAATTCTCCAACTGAAAGGCACAGAGTGACTGAATGGATAAAGAAATAAGACCTAATTATATCCTGGTTTCAAGAAACCCAGTTCACCTGTGAGGACACACACAGACTGAAACTGAAGGGGTGGGAAAAGATATCCTATGCAACCAGAAACCAGAAAAGCGCAGGAAAGGCTATACTTATATCACATAAAATAGGTGCAGAAAAAGACAAAGTGGGTCACTATACAATGATGAAGGAATCAACTGTGCAAGAGGATAGAAGATATAACAATTATAATAATCTATATGCCAAACACTGGAGCTACCAATTATATGAACTGATAAGCCTTTATAGAACATTCTATCCAACAGCTGCAGAATATACTTTCTTTTCATTGACACATGGAACATTCTCCAGGACAGACCATATGCTACCCAATAAAGCAATCTTCAAACATTGAAATCATATTGAGTATCTTTTCCAACTACAATGGAATAAAACTAGAAATTAATCTATATAGGGGAACTTTGGAAACTATACAAATACATGGAAATTAAAAAAGATGCTCCTGAATGACCACTGGATCAACAAAGAGATTAAGATGAAAATAAAAAAAATTCTTGAAACAAATGATAGCAGAAACATGACATTGGAACCTGTAGGACATTGGAAAAGCAGTGACAAGAAGGGATTTTATAGCAATAAAAGACTACATTAAGATTGTAGAAAGGTTACATAATGTATAATGGTAAAATCTAAGGAAAAAATAAATATAAAAGATCACAAACTAATAATCTAACAATACACCAGAAAAGTAAGAGTAGAGGTAACTGAAAATTAGTAGAAGTAAAGACATAATAAAGATCAGCAGAACTAAATGAAATAGAGAACAAACAATACAAAACGTCAACAAAATAAAAATTTGATTCTTAAAAAAAATCAACTATTAGCTGGACTAATCAAAGAAAGAAGAGAAAAGATGTAAATAGACAAAATGAAAAAAGAGACATTACAACTGATACTATGGAAATATAAAAGACAATCTGAGATTATGATGAGAAACTATACAGTGACAGATTGGAAAACCTAGAAGAAATGAATAAATTCCTGGAAACATACAACCTATCAAGATTGAGTTAGGAAGAAATTAGAAACCTAAACATACCAATAATGAGTAGCAAGATTGAATCAGTAATAAAACGTCCCTCAACAAAGAAAAGTCCAGGACTGGGTGGATTCATTGCCAAATTCTACTGAACGCACAAAGAAGAACTAATACCCAATACTTCTGAAACTATTAAAAAATTAGAAGAGAGGGGCAGCGCCTGTGGCTCATCGAGTAGGGCGCCAGCCCCATATACCGAAGGTGGTGGGTTCAAACCCGGCCTTGGCTGAAATGCAAAACAGAAAAATAGCCGGGTGTTGTGGCGGGCGCCTGTAATCCTAGTTACTAGGGAGGCTGAGCCAAGAGAATCGCCTCCGTCCAGGAGTTGGAGGTTGCTGTGACCTGTGTGATGCCACGGCACTCTACTGAGGGCAGTAAAGTGAGACTCTGTCTCTACAAAAAAAAATTAGAAGAGAAAACCAACTCATTCTATAAGGTCAGCACCACTCCAATACCAAAACCAGGAAAGAACACAATAAAAAAGTGTCAGTGTCCTTATGTGGTCATAGAAGCAAAAATTCTCAACAAAATACTGGTAAATCAAATCCATTAGCACATCAAAAAGGTAATTACACTATGATCAAGTGGAATGTATCCCAGGGATACAAGGATGATTCAATAAATCCTTATTGAAATAACTTATTGCAAATCAATAAATATCATGCATTACATCAACAGAATGACAAACAAAAGCCATATAACCATCTTAATAGACCCAGAAAAGGCGTTTGATAAAATTTAGTATCTCTTTATGATAAAAGACCCTTATCAAACTAGATTAAAAAGAATATACCTCAAAATAACAAAGGCCAAATATGCCAAACTCATGGCTAACATTGTATTGCAGGGGCAAAATTGAGGGCCTTTCTTCCAAAGACTGGAGCAAGACAAGGATGCCTACTTCTACTGCTATTATTCAACATAGTGTTGGGAGTCCTGGCCAGAGCAATTAGGCAAGAGAAAGAAATAAGGACATCCAAAACTGGAAAGAAAAGTCAAATTAGTCTTGCTCACAGATGGCATGATCTGATACCTAGGAAAAAACCCCAAAACTCAATCAAAAAATTGTTAGAACTGATAAGCAAATTCAGTAAAGTTGCCTAATACAAACTCAACATACAAAAGTCAGTAGCATTTATTTAACAGAGAATAATCTGAAAAAGAAATCAAGAAAACAATCCCACTTACAACAGCTACAAAAAATATAAAATGCCTAGGAATCAATCTAATCAAAGAAGTTAAATGTTTACACAAGGAAAACTATAAAACACTGATAGAAAAAACAGAAGAAGACACAAAAAATGGAAAGCTATCCCATGCTTATGGACTGTGAGAATTATGTATTGATACTAGGAGTATATCCAAAAGACAAACAATCACTTTGCAAAAAAGGTATTTGCACCAGATTATTCATTGCAGCTCAATTCGTAATAGCCAAGTCATGGAAGAAGCCCAAGTGCCCACTGACTCATGAATGGATTAATAAATTGTGGTATACGTATGCCATGGAACACTATGCAGCCTTAAAAAAGATGGAGACTTTACCTCTTTTATGTTTACATGGAGAGACCTGGAACATACTCTCCTGAGTTAAGTTTCTCAAAAATGGAGCAAAAAGTATCCTATGAAACCAACTTATATTGCTCACATTTTCTTATGAAAGATAGAACACAACTATAGCCCAGGATGAAGGAGAGAAATGAAGTGGGACGGAAGGGGAGGCAGGGAGGGCAAAAGGCAGGACCACAACTATGGAGCATATTGCAAGAGTGCAAGTCAAATCTATCAAGTGAAGAACATAAATGTCTTAACATAATAATTAAGTAAATGAGGTGAAAGCTATATTAATTAGTTTGATGAAAGCATGTCAAATTGTGTTAAAAAGTCAACATATTGTACCCAACATATGCATAAAGGTATTCATGATCTATGTGTATATGACTTAATTTAAAAAAAGACAATACTACCCAAAGGAATTAATGTAAAGATTCAATGCAATGCCTATCAAAATACAAATGATATTCTTCAGAGAAGTAGAAAAGAATCATGAAATTTATATGTAACCACAAAATCCCCCAATTAGCCAACCATCCTGACCAAAAAGAGCCAATCTGGAGGTGTCACGGTACCTGACTTCAAAATTTACTGCAAAGGTACATTACCTGTCTAAAACAACTTGGTGCTCACATAAAAACAGAGTACATGCACCAATGAAACAGAACAGAGAATCTATCTATCTATCTATCTATCTATCTATCTATCTATCTATCTATCTATCTATATATATATATTTTAGAGACACAGTCTCACTTTATCACCCTTGGTAGATGCCATGGCTTCACAGCTCACAGCAACCTCCAGCTTCTAGGCTTAGGCAGAGAATCCATATATAAATCCAGACATTTACAACCAACTCATCTTTGACAAAGTGCCAAAAATATATAATGGAAAAAGAACAATATTTTATTTTCATTTTTTTTAAATTTCAGAATATTATAGGGATACACACATTTTAGTTACATAATCCCCTTTTGTATACTTTAAGTCAAAGTTATATTTGTGCCCTTCATCATTCAGAATAAGTGCATAGCACCAATCAAGTCTGAATTTACTCTATCTCCCCACCCCCTTCCTACCTACTTGATTTACTTCTGTATGTGCACAAAAATGTTGTTTGAGACATTCCAATTTAGTACTTAGTACATTTGGTGTTTGTTTTTCCATTCTTGCAATCTTCCTCTTTACTTAGAAGAATGATCTCCAGTGTCATCCATCTTATTATAAAAGATACCAGATCACCATTCTTTTAAGCACAGCTTTTTCAATAATGATTTGAGGACAACTGGATAATTATATGCATAAGAATGAAACTAGACCACTGTCTCTTAACATACACAAAAATCAAATCAAAATTTATTTAAGACATAAATCTAAGACATATGAAACTACTAGAAGAAAATATTTGAGAAATGACCTATGACACTGATCTGAGCAAAGTTTTTTTGTGTGTGAGACCTCAAAAGCGCAAGCAAATAAAGCAAAAACTGAGGACTGGGGTTACATCAAGTTACAAAGCTTCTGCAAAGCAAAGAAAACAATCAAAAAAGTGAAGTAACAACCCACAGGAAGGGAGAACATAATATAAATTTGCAAGCTATTCATCTTGCAATGGATTAATAACTAGAATATATACCTAAGAAACTCAAATAACTCAATAGCAAAACAAAACAAAAAACCCAAAGACTCCCCAATAAAAAACAAACAAAAAAAACCACATAAAGAAATCTAATTAAAACATGGGCAAAATATCTGAACAGGGATTTCACAAAAGACAGTATATATAAATGGCCAAGATATATATATATATACAAAATGTTCAACATCTCTATCAGAAAAATGCAAAAACTGCAATATAATATCAGCTCACCCTAGTTAAAATGGTTTGTGTCAAAAAGACATTTACAGATGCTGGCAAGGTTGTGAAGAGAGGGGAAACTGTTGTACACTGCTGGTGGAAATGTAAATTAACCACATTGTTAGCCACTAACAAGAACAGTATGGACGTTCCTCAAAAAAACAAAAACAGAACTATTTATGATCTAGCAACTTAAAAAGAAAAAAGAAAAAAATCCATATTTCAAAGAGATATCTACACTCCCATGTTTATTGAAGTGCTATTCACAACAGCTTAAATATGGCATCAACCTAAGTGTTCATCAATGAATGAGTAGATAAAGAAAATGTGTTACATATGCACAATGGAATACTACTTAGCCATAAAAAAGAATGAAATTCTGTTATTTGCTGCAACATGGGTTGTGAAATTCTGTTATTTGCAGCAACATGGGTTGAACTGGAGACTATTATCTTAAGTGCAATAAGCCAAGCTCAGAAAGACAAATACCACACTTTCTCACTCATATCTGGGAACTAAAAAGATGGATTTTATGAGGACAGAGAGTAGATGGTGGTTACCAGAGGCCAGGAGGAGAGAAGGGATGAAGGCAAAAATATTTAAATGTATTTACTAGCACTGAATGGCACACTTTAAAAATAGTGAAGATGGTAAATTATCTGTTTTTTTAAATCTCAACAAAAATTAAAAAATAAAAGTTATGAAATCTTCATAAGATGCACTGCTAAAAATTTTTTAATGGCTTCCAATTGCTCCTAAGATAAAATCTAAGTAGGAAATTGTATTAGTGTTCAAAATGTTTGCTGTTTCATCTGCCAGAAGATTCTGCTTCCTTGCCTTACAGATGTTACACATGATCATGTGATTTGCAGGGACTTTCCATGCAGGAGGATTACACATTCCTATCCTTTTGAACACAGAAGTAGCCTTGTGACTTCCTTTTTTTTTCTTTATTAAATCATAACTGTGTACATTAATGTATTTATGGGTACAATGTGCTGATTTGATAAACAACATGGAATGCTTACATCCAACTGATTAACATAACCATCACCTTGCTTACTTATTTGTTGTGGTAAGACATTTATACTCTATTCTTAATAGTTTTGACATGTACAATTGCATTATGCATATTCACTGAGGTCCCACCAAATACCCTCCCTCCTCCCACCAACTTTCCCCCACAGCTTCCTCCCTCTCCTCTTCTTTCCCTCCTCTTCCCTCTTCCTTTCTGGACTATAATTATGTTTTATCAATTGTCTGAGTGTGTAGGGGATTATATATTGGTTTCATAGTAATATGGAGTACTTTGGATACTTTTTCTTCTATTCTTGAGATATTTTACTAAGAAGAATATGTTCCAACTCCATCCAGGTAAGCATAAAAGATATAGAGTCTCCATCTCTCCATCTTTTTTCATGGCTGCATAGTATTCCATGGCATACATATGCCACAGTTTGTTAATTCATTAATGAGTTGATGGGCTTGGGCTGCTTCCATGTAACTTTCCTTGGCTAATGGAATGTAGGCTAAATAATGTGTATTACTTCTAAGCAGAAGCTTTAAGAGCCAGATATGTAGTTCTGTATTTCTCTCTTTTTCTACTTTTGTAAGAGTGATATTGGCCCAGAAAAAGATTGATCCATTTCTCATGTGAATGGGAAACAGATTACTAGTGTAAGCCATTGATATTTATTAATGCAGCAAAACTTAATGTGGTCTGCAAGGTTTTGAATGATTTAATGATTTGGTCTGATTTCTCTAGACATCTCTCTTTCATGCCTCTCTCCCTTTATCTGCTTACCTCTTATTTTTCTTCCAAATCCCAGTTTAAATGCCTCTTCATAGAAAAGTCTTTTCCAACTTCCTTTCTCCCCTCACAACACTGTATTAATTTACATTGTCTACTATTCTATATCACAACACTTTATCCATTTCTTTCATATCACTCAAACACTGTCTTTTTTATTTTTTCCCCTCATTCCGTACTGTAACTCAGGCTGGAATGCAATGATGCAATCACAGCTTCCTGCAGCCTCGAACTCCTGGGCTCAAGCAATTCTCCTGCTTCAACCTTCCAACAAGCTGGGATTACGAGTTAGAGCCACTATGCCCGGCCTGTAGAGTTTTTTTGTCAGTGTAATTATCTGTTTTCCCGAGGAGAATATAAATTCAGAGAGGTCAGACGTTATGATGGTGCAGTCCTTCCTTGAGTTGTGATGCCTGGCGCACACTAAGTATTTGATTGGTATTTTTTGATCAATGAAAAAATCTCAACCCATATCACAAGTGAGCCCAGAAATCAGGAAAAGTCTGATGCATCAAAAGTGAAGAAATGGATGGAAATCAAGAAATGGATCCAGCAGAAACATAAACAGGTTGTAAGGAGAAATGACTGCAGAGGAGGTTCTTATAAGTGCTAGATGCCATTTTTACAGGTAGGGGGGTAGCTGGGCACACAGAGGACTTGTGTACTAAGCCACCAGCTGCCCTCTCTTCTCTCCCCTCCTCTCATTGTGCTTTCTTACTTCATCAATTTGTAGAGCACCTTCTGTCAGGGGTGTCCAATCTGCGGCCTCTGTGTCTCACGCTGATTTTGCTTATCTGTGGCGTTAGATACCACAAAAAGTGTGCACAGACCTTTTCTTTGCTGATCAGATTTTGTTAGTGTTTGTGGATGTACTGTGTGGCCCAGCACAACTTATTCTTTTCACATGTGGCAGAGAAAAAAAAAAGGTTGGAGCCCTCTGTTTGGGAGGCATTAATAAATGAGCTGATTTCTAGTTGCTTGAGATTACAAAGTGGGGAAGACAGACATGAACCAGATGATCCTGAGTGACAGATGACTCATTAAAAAGGGAAATTCAGAAATTGTGGGAAATTCCAAACAGAATAAAACCTCGTTTACTTTTCCTGTCTCTGTTCCCTCCACTCAACTGTCAAGACATGGCCATTGACTTGGAGAATCCATTTCTAGAATTTTATCTGTTAAAATTAAAAATTTTAAATCAAAGTAATAGAAATACATGGTATCAAGTCATATAACACAAAAGCACTCACTGACAGCCTTTCACTTCACCTGCAGTCTTCTCTCCAGAGGAAGCTTTCTTTTTCTTTTTCTTTTTTTTTTTTAATAACTATTTCTGGTTTTGTTTCTGTTTGTTTTCAGTAAGACTCTAAATAATACACTTCTATCTCTTTTGGTTTTTACTGGCTTATCTACTGCAGGTAGTTTTTACTTCTGCTTACAATGTTCTTCCCCTTAATCTTTGCCTGCCCCAATTTTACACATTCTTCAAGGCTGTAACTCAGAAGGTTCTTCATTAAAAAAGACAATAATTCCATGGTCATGGGGAATATCTCTATTAACCCCTCGATGGTCATGAACTGCTCTGGGTCAGGGTCACTCAAGTTAAAATAGTGTTTCTGTCCAGGTCCTTGTCAACATAGGTGAAGAGTCATGGGAATTTTTAGTATAAGCTGTCAGAATATACCAGAATTCTCCCTGAAGACATAGAGGTGGACCACTAACAGCAACACCTATACTTTCTCATTCCTAATATTAAATCCCATTGTCAATTTTTCCTCCGGTTTCCACCGTCTTGATGGAACTATATGCCTTTGGTATATTCCACCTTATCTGTTGTGTCTATGTTTTTCTTTTACTTTCCCTTAAGCTCCTAGGGGCAGAAACCATGTCTGATTCATCTTTTTATCCCTCCACGGCTTAGCAGAAGTCCTGTCACAGAGAAGCTATTTACTCAATAAATGTTTATGGAATTGAATTGTGGAGGATACCACTGCTCCCCAGGGCACCATTAAATCAGGTCCATTCTTTTTTAACACCGTCAAAGGATAATGTCAAGACACTGCCATTGATTCTGAGAATCCATTTCCAGAATTTCATCTATTAAAATTAAAACTTTTTTATCCAAGTAATAGACATACATAGTAACAAGTCATATTGACAAAAAAAAAAAAAAGAAAGAAAAAAACAAAACAAAACACAAGCCTTTCTTTCCACCTGCAGTCTCTTTTCCAGAGATAGCTTCTTTTTAACTATTTCTGTGTTTAGTTCTTCTGTTTGCTTCCTCTGGAACTCTAAATAATATACCTACATCCCTATCTTCTTGGCTTATCTACTGCAGGCAATTCTTATTTTTTCTTTTCTATGAAAGACAAAGGTTTAGTTTGGGCACACTAACTCTTTTCTGTCCTCCTCTGAATATTTAGTACATTTGCTTTTAGTTCTTCTAAGATCAACTTTGTAATTTTATGCAATTTAGTTTACATACGGTTTCTGTCTTCCCATTTTTTTCTTTTATCAAGGTTCTTTTCCTGTTTTCTTTTTAAGATGGGGACATTAGTGTTTCTTTTTATTTTTCCTTCTGCCTCTATGCATCCCTCTCCCTCTCCTTTTCTGTTACCCTTTTTCTTTTATGTTGCCAGGATGGTTCTTTGACCACAGACCAGTTGTTCTTTGCCAGTAGGCTGACACTAAAAGTTGAATACTAAAACAATGTTCTCATTATTACAGCTGTGCAACTGTCATTCACTCCTGGGCCAAGGATTGAGCTAGGATTCATTTTCTTCTATATGGATCTAAGTCTTTTAGCCTTGAATCACTCAAATAAGAATGTCATAAGTGTCAAAGTGAAAAGATTTTTATGGCTCAGTGCTGTAGCACAGTTGTTACAGCATCAGCTACATACACTGAGGGAGACGGGTTCAAAACTGACCCAGGCCAGCTAAACAACTGCAACCAAAAAATATAGTCGGGCATTGTGGCAGGTGCTGTAGTCCCAGCTACTTGGGAGGCAGAGGCAAGAGAATCACTTAAGCTCAAGAGTTTAAGGTTGCTGTGAGTTGTGATGACAGGGCACTCTACCAAGGGCAACATAGTGAGACTCTGTCTAAATGAAAGAAAAGATTTTTATATTCTTACATCATAGACCATGGCTTTCTTAGAATATTTTAAGCCTGGAGTTTCTAATTACTCCTTGACTTGTTGCCAAAACACAGTGTTCAATGATCATATCTTTAATCATATCTTTAGTTTGTCCACTCTCAATCAGATCATCTCTGAGGGTACTTCTTTGGTGTATCCTCTCCCACAAGAGCTCTTGAAAGGAATGGGTGTGGAGGAATTGGGTCTGGCTGCCATGTTAAATCATGAGCTCTTATCGATTTTTGAAATTTCTCTTAAAATAACATAATTTTGTGAAGTGTGACTATAATTAGCAATTATTCCAGGTTCTGAACAGTCCCCATACTAGGTTAGGTAACTTTTCTATCTCTTACTGACCTTTCTCATGTTTTCAATTTTGTTTTTCTTTGAGCCTTCCTTTTCTTACCAGTAACATGAGGAAAAGAAATACAAGTTATATCACAGGAAAAGTGATAAGGAAATATAATGGTTGGCCCTCTTTTGGAAAAAAGTCTCTATATAAGCCATGGAGAGTTATATTACAATTGTAATACAAGAGAATTAAAAACAAGTAAGGAGAAATGTTCTGTGAATAGTGTCAGGTGATTGTAAAGTATATGTTACTTTTATTTCTGTGGTATGACCCATTAATTCATGATCTTCTGGTATGTGTCTTGGATTGGCTATCAGCTGATATTAGCTTCAGGACCAAGACTTTCCCGTGTCTGAGGACGTAGGTTCAAACTCCACCCTCAAACTGTTTTAAATCAGAGCCCCTGGGACTGAGGCCCAGGCATCAGTATATAGCTAGTCTTGAGAACCACTGCTTAGGAGGTCAACACATCAGCCCAGGTGAAAGATGATGGCCCTTTGGAGAAGGGTAGGGCCAGTGAATACTTTTCTGGAAACCAGATTTAAAATGAAAAGGAGAAAGGGGAATTTTGAGGTAGTGTAAACAAGGTTGACTGAATGTGGGGAAAGAGTGAAATGAAAATGAAGGATTAAGATTTCTGGTTAGAGAACTGTGAGAGCAATGGTTCTCTCTCTAACATGCTTCCGAATCACCTGTAACGCTTGCTAAATCTCCTTCCAGTGTAAACAGTGGTAACACAGAATGAAAGGAATGAAATTTTGCCTTTTCAATGGCTGTGCTGTTTTCAGCCGCTGTTTCTTTCAAGAACTTTTCTTTATAGCCCTATCCTCTTCCTTCTCTCTTTCTGTGACTCTTATGACATACATGTTAGATCTTTTGTTACAGTCCTACAGTTCCCAGGGAATTAGAAGATCGGGCTTCTTGCTGAGACTGTGCTGGTATGGATGGGAATAGGGACCACAATTTTTCTGTGGTGTTTGGCTGAAGTAGAGTGGTTATTGCCTGAATTTTTTTTTTCTTATGAGATTGTCCTTTTTCCATTCCTCTGGCAAAAGGATCAGGCTTTTATATGGGCTTTTGTCCCCCCTTTCCTGTTGGCATTTCTGAGTTCTTGGCTTCTTCAGCTTCAAGTCTGAGATATACGAGGGGAAAAGAAAACTAAGTGAGCTCAAAACTTGCTGTTGCTCCTTTGTTGGTCTGCCTTCTCTCTGTGTCAGAGTCTTTTGTTTGTTTTATAGACAACGTCTATGTTTTTAGTTTTACTTAACAGGAAGAATAGGGAAAAATATATTACTTTATTTTTCCTATTTGAAACCAGGTTTTGGGGGAGAAAAGTATAGAGAAAAAGTCTCTCTTATTCCCTTTCATTTTTTTCCTTTTTTTTTTCCATGAAAAGTTATATGTGTAAAGGAGCCTGGAATCCTTTCATTCTTCCTTCCTATTCATTTAAACATTTACAGATACACTGTTACACACAGAGTTTTTGTCATGGTTTTGGCCAAATGAAAACATACAATATATATTCTCATGCAACTTGCTTTTCTCATATAATGGGTGTCCCTTTAGGCCAGAATTCACAGATCTTGTTCACTCTTTGTGGAAGAGCCACACTTAAGTTGTTTCAGTTTTTCACCTCAACATATAATTTTATTAATATAGGATTACTGAAAGTAGGACAGATCAAGATAAGCAGTATATGTATTTTTAAGTTTAATAAATATGACATGATTATTGTTCCAAAAAGACTGATGATTCATACTTCTGCCAATGAAATATGAGAACATTTGTTTTCCTCAACATCTTTGTGTATTTAGGAATTACCCCTCATTTTTAATTTTTGCCAATCTCCTGGAGTGAAATAGTATCTCATTTTTATGTGTTTGTTTAATTATTTATTTATTTATTTATTTATTTTTGAGAAAGAGTCTTACTATGTCATCCTTGGTAGAGTGCTGTGGAGTCATAGCTCACAGCAACCTCAAACCCCTGGGCTTAAGCAATTCTCTTGCCTCAGGCTCCCAAGTAGCTGGGACTATAGGTGCCCACCACAATGCCCGGGTATTTTTTTGTTGCAGTTGTCATTGTTTTTTAGCAGGCCAGGTTGGGTTTGAACCCGCCAGACTCAGTGTATGTGGCCAGCACCATAACCACTATCTATGGGCACCAAGGCAGTATCTCATTTTTTTTAATAATTTTATTGAATCATAATTGTGTACATTGGTGCAATCATAGGGCACAATGTGCTTCATATACAATCAGAAATGTTTTGATCGTACTGTTACAGATAGCCTTCATGGCATTTTCTTGACCACTATATAAAGACATTGATACTCTACCTTTAATAAGTTTCACCAGTACCCTGCTAAGATGCACCGTAGGTGTGTTCCCACTAATTGCCCTCCCTCTACCCATCCTCCCCCCACACCTCCCCTCCCGTTATTTACCCTTTCCCTGTATTCCTGTGCTATAATTGGGTTTTATCCTTCATATTAAAGCTATAAATTAGCTTCATATTAGGGCTGAGTACATTGGATACTTTTTCTTCCATTCTTGAGATACTTTGCTAAGAAGAATATGTTCCAGCTCCATCCATGTAAACACAAAAGAGGTAAAGTCTCCATCTTTC
>CAUYON010015300.1:0-16197 GCA_963573935.1 Arctocebus calabarensis
GTAGTCCCAGCTACTTGGGAGGCGGAGGCAGGAGACTCGCTTGAGCCCAGGAATTGGAGGTTGCTGTGAGCTGCAATGCCACAGCACTCTATCCAGGGTGACAGCTTGAGGCTCTGTCTCAAAAAAAAAAAAAAAAAAACTCTGATAAGAAATCAGAGGAAAAGCTTCATAACGTTAGATTTGGCAAGGATTTCTTGGATCTGACACCAAAAGCACAGGCAACAAGAGGAAAAATATATACACTGGACTTTGCCAAAATTAAAAACATTTGTGCATCAAAGGACACATCAAATGAGTGAAAAGGCCCCATTCCCATGGAATGGGAGAAAATATTTGCAAATTACATAGCTAATAAGGAATTAATATCCAGAATATATAAAGAACTCTTAAAACTGAACAACAAAAAGAACAACCACCAATGGACTTGAATAAACATTTCTCCAAAGAAGACACTCCATGGCCAACAAGCACAGGAGAAGATGCCCAACATCACTATTCATTAGGAAATGCAAATCAAAACTACCTTAACAACTTATATCCACTAGGATGACTATGATCAAAAGAGAAACAAAACAGAAAATAAGTGCTGATGAGGATGCAGAGAAATCAGAACCCTTAGGCATTGCTGAAAGGAATGTAAAACAGTTACTATTGGAGAACACCATGGCAGTTCCTAAAAAAATTAAACATAGAATTTCCACAAGATCCAGCAATCCTATGACTGGCAATACACCCAAAAAAATTCAAAGTAGAAATTCACAGAGATATTTGTACACCAATGTTCATAATGGCACTATGCACAACAGCCAAATGGTGGAAACAACCCAAGTATCTGTCAACAGACAAATGAATAAACGAAATGTTGTCCATCCATACAATGGAATAACATTCAGCCTTAAAAAGGAAGTTAGTTCTGACACATGTTACAATGTGGAGAAACCTCGAGGACATATGCTAGGTGAAGTAAGCCACACATAAAAGGATAAATACTTTGTGGTTCCACTTATATGAGGTGGCCAGAGTTCCCAAATTCAGAGACCAAAGCAGAAGGGTGGGTACCAGGGGCTGGAGGGGAGGAGAAGATATAGAGTTAGTGTTCAATGGAAACTAAGTTTCAGTTTGGGAAAGTGAGAAAGCTCTGAAGATGGATGGTGGTGATGGTTGCCCAGTAGTGTGAACACACTTAATGCTATGGAATCATACACTTAAAAAGGTTAAAATCGAAAAAAAATAGAAGAAAAAAAGGTTAAGATGGTAACTTTTGTGTTACCTGTATTTTACAATTTTTTAAAAAGAAAAATATTAGAAGAAAATAAGTACTTCATTTCTGTGACAACTCAAGATCCTGGTTTGATTATCACATCCAAGTCACATGCGATGTGCACAGTGAAGGAAGCCAGATGAGGGTCTACATGGACTTTCTACAATGTCTTCACAACTTTTTACAAAGTCTAAAATACTACTCCAAAAATAAAAGTTAAAGGAAATGAATACTCCCTCAAAGGAAACTAAATGGATGATTCAAAAGCTGCAGAGTAGCGTCTGTCATGTGCTGGGCCATGGCACAAAGGTGAATTAGGTATGATCTTGCCCTCACTGTTACCCCAGTGGTAACTTGACTACCAGCCTTGGGCAAGCAACTATCCCATGAGGTGCACCAGGGTCAGGCATGGGGTTAAGTGTCCTGCAAGGGGCACATCGACTAATCCATAGGACAGGTCTACAATTCCTTTTTAGAGAGGAGAAACTTGGGCTCAGAGGAGGGGAATCACTTGGCAGAAGCCGGCAGAGGCACACAGAGCAGTGAGTGTGACCTGGCTAGGCACTAGAGGCCCTAGGGCAGAAGTCTTGGGTACAAACAAGTGTTACCCAGACAGGGAGCCTCCACCCCCGCCCTCCACTGACCCTGGATGCTCCTCCCACTGGCTTTGCCGAGCCAGCAGTAAAGGGATTAGCAGATAAAAGGCCCAGGCCGCCTGGGGGCAAAGACAGGCAGCTAGGACTATAAATCACCCCTGGGGTCTGTACATTTATTCTGTGATGATTTAATGAGCCACTCGTGTCCCAATTACAACCTCCAAATTCACTAGCCTGGGAGGACAAAAGGGATTCCCACAGCGCAAGGGAAACAGGATGCTCACAGATACAAAAAAGACCCAAAGAAAAGGGCGGCAGGGACTTCTGTCTTCTGTGGCTTCAGAAAAGCTGAAGCTTTTCACAGGGACCCCTACAAGATTGGGGCAGGCCCCCTTCTGCTGCAGCCTAGGAAGCCAGACAATTTGTGTCTTTGCAGACACACTCAGCCTCCTTGCTCAGCCTCCCAGTGTCCCCAGCCTGAGGGTCAGCCTTGCAGAGTCAGCCCCAGGCACCCTACCTGGTTGTGCTGATACTTCCTCCCAGAGATTTCTGGGCGAGTGATCAGCTGTCATGCTCCCACCCACCCTTTGCACCCAGGTGAGTTGTGCCAGATGCAGAGGAAATGGGAAGTGTTTTGATGTTTCTGTTTTCAATTTTAAAGTTTTGATAGCCGGGCGTTGTGGTGGGCGCCTGTTGTTTTAGCTACTTGGGAGGCTGAGGCAAGAGAATCGCCTAAGCCCAGGAGTTGGAGGTTGCTGTGAGCTATGTGACGCCACGGCACTCTACGGAAGGTGATAAAGTGAGACTCTGTCTCTACAAAAATAAATAAATAAAGTTTTGAAACATAAATGATTTCCCTTTTTATTTAAAAAATTTTTTAAAGTCACTCAGTTCTCAGGGAAGCTTCATTCCCTTGATGGGGAACCCCCAAGATCCACAGGGTGCTCTTTGGGAAAAGGCTATCTGAAATACAGAGATGGAGTGTTCAGAAGAAGAACTGCGCGGCTGGTGCACAAGAACAGGGTATTAACATACTAATCTGGTAACACACAAGCTGTCCTTTCAGGCAGACTCTGCCCCTCTGGACTAAACACTCCCTACCACAGGGCAAAAATCTGGGAACGGGCAGGGTGTACCCAAGTACAGAAAAGGGAGACTTTCACATATGAAATTTGGATCCAAAGTCTCTCTGCTTTTGCAGAATTGACTTTCCTCAGTGTGAGGGCCAACAGAGAGCAAAGACCACAGCACTTGCCACCCTTCCTGGAGACTCAGATCTTCTGCCAAGTATGAATTGGTGACCGTGGGCCAAGCATCCACCTTCCCCAAGCTCCAATGTCCCCCTGGAGCCTCCAATACCCACCATCTCCTGGGGAACACATCCTCTGGCCCCCTCCCAGGTATCCTGCTGTTCCTGCCCTTGTTCCTCCCAGTCCTATCCCCACACAGCACAGCATGCAAGAGAGATCTTTGATAAACATAAATCTCATGTCACTCCTTGCTCAAAACCTTCCCAAGTGTCCATCACCCTGAGAATAGACTCCAAATCCTCACTGCTACCCAAAGGGTATCACCAGACTTTTCCCACTGCTCACTAGCTTGACTTCAGGGGCCAGGGCCAGCTGACTGTTGGGGTGGCTTTTCTGAGTACTCCCTAGGGCAGAGTCTTTTGACTTGTTCTTCAAGGCCCCCCCAGGGCCCAACACACAAGGGGGTGCTCAGTAAATACTGACTGACTGAAGGAATGAACTTCAAACTCTGACCAGTGTAGGGAGACCTCACTGGGCCACCCCAGGAAATCTTATGTCTTCCCTCAGGGTGCTCAAGGAATGGGTGTGAGCACCCTGGATGGGAGCAGGCCTAGGGCAATGTGGCGATGGGTACCACCACATTGCCCTAGGCCTGCCCCATCCTAAAGGTCCACCCAGGAACAGCCCATTAGAGTCAGGACAGACTCAGAGTTTGCCCAACATAATCAAAACTCCGGGAGGACTGCCATGCTGCTCTCCCCTTCAGGAGCAGAGACAGGCCTGCCCACAGGGAGGTCAGACTGCAGAACCTGCCCTCAGGGCTGCCGGATGCACATCTGCTGAATGTCTGCTCTATGTGGGCCAAGCACCTCTTGTGTGCCTGCTGTGTCTCTGTCAAGCACATGGACTGACCACCTGCCCCATGTGTGTGGTGTACACACTCCAGAATCTTCACTACTGCGAACACACAATAAGCATCTGTGCTCGCCATCAATGAGCAGCTGGGGCGCCACCATCCAGCCTCGCCACATACCTTAACTCATCCAAGTCTCACCATGATTTGACAAGGCAAAGACTGCTGTGACACTTACTTCACGAAAAAGAGAGCAGAGCCCAGAAGGAATATCCAGGTCTAAACTAACCCAGAGCAGAGAAAAGACTAAGGCCTGCTGTTTGACCCTGACCAGACACTGATGGGGCTACCCTCCCTATGGCATGAGTGCTACAGAATCTTCCTACACCCTCTCCCCTCCATGCCCATCTGAGAACCCCAGGAGGAGGCCTGGGCCAAGCTTTTCTTCCGTTTGGCAAATAAAAAATATTGAGGCTCTTGAGGCATGTGGTAGCTTCCTTGGTTGCACATCTGGACTCCCATCCAGTTGGTGGCACAACAGCCACACCTAGCTGGGATAGGGTACTCCTCTGCCCTGGGGTCATCAAGGACATGAACAAAAGGAGGACAGGGAGTAAGAGACATACCCCCGCCAGAATGGGGAGTGCCTGTTTCATCCCATAAGCTCCAAGCAAGGCCAGGACTCTCTGTGTTCACACCCTCGTCTCTGGCTTCCAGAATAGCCTGGGAGCCCCACACACAGACTCCCATAAACCCTGTCACTATTACCTCCTCAAATAATCCTCTTTGAGCGGCACACCTCAAGCCACTGCACCCTCCTTGCTACTGCAGGGGGTACAAGAATACACAGGTGCGGCCATTCTCAGGCATGTGCCCTGGAGAGTCTGGGGCACACATTTCACACACAGGGACCAATGTAAGAAATATAGGGTTCTCAAAAAACCATGGACAACCTATATGTTTCTCAACAGATGAGCATGGACAGAAGGTCAGCAATGACAGGGTCTTCTACTATTAGCTTAAGAAAAACGTGAACCCTGCAATCAGACCCAGGTTCAAAGCTTGGCTCCTCAGACCACAAGCTGTGTAACCTCCTGTGCCTTGATTTTACATCTTGCAAAGGGAGGCGGCAACAGGTTCTCTTTTATGAGTATAGGAAAACACTGGGCACAAACAAACAGACTCTAGCAAGACCAGCTCCTGCCCACTCCCTGTATCCCCACAATCACTCATGTTGCCATCCCACTGGAACCTTCTGTGGTTCGCCATTGCTCATACCCAGGGCCTGGCTCTGGACTTTGTACCTCCTGCCCCACCTCCCCCTCCATCACCCTCCCCAAGTAGTCTACAATCTGAGAGCCACCTCTTTCAAACACAGGGTTCCAATAGCCTGGAACATCCTACCCCACTCCACCCAGCCAGCAAACTCTCACAGCTGCATGACACAGGAGAAAAAGTACAGGCTACATTTGATCCAACCTGGGTCAGATGCCAGTTCTCTCAGCTCTAGAGTTGTGACATTCGCCCTCTTGGGCCTCAGTCTCCCCCACTCCCACCTCCACCCCCTGTAAGCCAACGGGCATTTAATAAGAAACACCCTCCCCTCACCCAGGACTCAAATCCTGACTTGAGGCGCTCTTTCCAGTCTATCTCACAGAGACCCAAGCTGAAACCAGAAAGCCCCTGGCAAAAACAACCAGCTTTCGGGCTTTGACCTAAGTAACCCTGCCTAGTCCTATGTGCAAGGGCAGGAAAGCCCACTACATAGACAGAAGCCCAAGAGGCAGAATAGGTAAGTGACTGGCCACAATTGGCACCATGCCAACCTTTTAGGACAGTAGCAGGGAAAACCTTTCCTAGCTATTTAGCTCAATGACAACCACCATGTCATCAACCTAGAGCTTGCCAGCTAGCTTCCTCCAACCCAAGGCTGACTTCCTCGTCCATCTAGCTCAGTCCTGGGTTACCCAGATGCACAGGCCTCCAAGCAAGGTGTATACTACAGGGTCCCCAGACCCTCATTTGAAATTCCAGCCTCCACCCCAGACCATTAGAAGCAGAATGAATCATTGGAAACCTGGGAGTCTGCATCCCTTAACTCCCAGGTGGTTCAGAGGCCCCAAAAGCAGAAGAAATGCCCCTGCCTTGCTCTCCCTCCTAACTACCCACTGCCAATCTTTCTTGTTGCTCTAGGTCAGTGGATCTCAAACTACAGGTGAGACCATCTAGCACAGAGACCAGCATATTCCTTCTGTGAACCAAGTGGTAAATATATTCAGCTCTGTGGGCCATACATTCTCTGCTGCATGATACTCTGCAAGGGTCCCAGAAAATTAGCCATTAACAACACAAAGGAATGGGCCTGGCTATACTCTAATACAATTTTATTTACAAAAATAGGTATACTTTATAGAAACTTGGATTGGTAAGTTAAAACATTGATTCAGTGGATCCAAACTGGCATTTTTTTTTCTGAAACATGATTTCACTCTGTCACCCTGGCTGTAGTACAGGTGTGTGACCACAGCTCACTGCAGCCTTTAACTCCTGGGTTTAAGCAATCCTCCCACATCAGCCTCCCAAGTAGCTAGGACTACAGGTATGCCATAATACCCGGCCCCCACTGGCACTTTTATTAAATGAAACAGCACCTGGCACGGTGGCTCACACCTGTAATCCTGGCATTTGGGAAGGCTAGGTGAGACAACTGCTTGAGGCCAGGAGTTTGAAACCAGCCTGGGCACCATAGCAAGACCTTATACCTAAATTTATTTTTAAAAATTAATCAGGTATGGTGGTGCACCTACAGTCCTAGCTACTTGGGAGGTTGAGGTGGAAGGATCCCTTGAACCAAGAGTTAGAGGTCAGCGTGAGCTATGATGGTGCCACTACACTCCAGCCTAGGCAAGAGTGTAAGACCTTATCTCAAACAAAAGAAAATAAACAGAACAGTCCATATCAACTTGCCTGCACACAGTAAGATTTGGGCTCCTTGAAAAATTTGTTTTGGGGCGGCGCCTGTGGCTCAGTAGGTAGGGTTTCAGGCCCATATACTGAGGGTGGTAGTTTCAAACCAGCCCCAGTCAAACTGCAACAAAAAATAGCTGGACATTGTGGTTGGCACTTATAGTCCCAGCTACTCAGGAGGCTGAGGCAAAAGAATTGCCTAAGCCCAGGAGTTGGAGGTTGCTGTGAGCTCTGAGACGTCATGGCACTCTATTGAAGGCAATAAAGTGAGACTCTGTCTCTAAAAAAGAAAAAAGAAAAGAAAAAATTTGTTGTTATTACTTGTTAGGTGGTGGGTGCAAGGACACCAGAGAAAACAAGTTTCTAACTATGGGTCACAATCAAGAAAGTGAGAAAGCCACTGAGGGAGAAGCTGCAAATCTCCTCAGCCAGTGACAATCACTCTCCCACTTGCCCAGCTCTGCCACTCCTGGTTCAACCTACCCTGCAGATCCACAAAGCCCTTCTGGATTCCCCAGAGCAGGTAGGCCCAGCCACTGCATACCCTGACACCTCCTCTGAATACCTGCCACCTAACTGAATCACTATGCACAGCAAATCCACTCCTGAGTATATGCCCCAAAGAACAGATAACAGGGACTCAAACCTGTCCTTGTATCCAACTGTTGCAGCAGCATGATTCTCAATAGCCAAAAAGCAGTAACAACCCAAATATCCATCAAAGGATGAATACATAAAAACAATGTGGGTCCATCTAGGGAATGGGATACTATTCAGCCATAAAAAGGAATGAAGAGCTGACACCTGCTATAATGAAAACCTGATGCTGAGTGAAAGAAGCCACACAGTGTATGACTCCATTGATATGAAATGTCTAGAACAAGCAAATCCAGAAACAGAGAGATTAGTGGTAATGAGGGACTGGAGGGGAGAGGAATAGGGGGTGACTGCTAATGGGGACAGGGTTTCCTTTTAGAGATATGAAAATGTTCTGGAACTAGACAGAGCTTTGTAGATGCTCAACAGAGTGAAGCTACTAAATGCCAATGAATTGAATACTGAAATGGTTAATTTTACATGAATTTAAACTCCATCTTTTAAAAAGTAAAAGAAGGCCAGGCGCAGTAGCTCATGCCTGTAATCCCAGCACTCTAGGTGGCCAAGGCAGGTGAACTGCCTGAGCTCAGGAGTCAAGACCAGCCTGAGCCAAAGCAAGTCCCCATCTCTAATAAAATAAGAAAAACTAGCTGCCTGTAGTCCCAGCTACTCGGAGACGTAGGCAAGAGGTTCATTTGAGGCTCGGCGCCTGTGGCTCAAGCAACTAAGGTGCCAGCCACATACACCTGAGCTGGCGGGTTCGAATCCAACCCAGGCCCGCCAAACAATAACAGCTGCAACCAAAAAAAAAAAAAAAAAAAAAAAATAGCCAGGCGTTGTGGCGGGCGCCTGTAGTCCCAGCTACTTGGGAGGTGGAGGAAGGAGAACTGCTTGAGCCCAGGAGCTAAAGGTTGCTGTGAACTATGATGCCACAGCACTCTACTCAGGGTGACAGCTTGAGTCTCAAAAAGAAAAGAGGTTCATTTGAGCCCAGGAGTTTGAGATTGCTGTGAGCTATGATGACACCATGGCACTCTACCTAAGGTGGGAAAGTAACACTCTGTCTCAAAAAAAAAAAAGTAAAACAATAAAGACACTAAATGGATCTAAGATCTGTCTCCTGACTAGACATGACTAGCTTTAGGAAAAGTTCTCAGCACAGACCCTGGGGCCTGTGGGGGTGGGGGGGAGCCCACTCAGCAGTCATCTGTGGGATGCATGAATGAGAACACCTGGAATAGGGCTGGGCTACCTACAGAGGACTACTTCCAAATGGCAACCCATCAGATTAATTTAGAAGTTCGTTCTGTGCTGGCCATGGAGAAGTGGTACTTGCCCTGGTCGAGACCTGACAAATGTGAGAAGAACCTTGGGCCATGCACAAAGGTTCATGTGACAGTGCCACACAGCCAACCCCTCCAAGACTACAACAATTAATAGCAGAAAATGATGCTTATCAGGCCAAGGTTGCAGGAGAAACAAGGGTTTAGCTCAGAAAACTGAGTCACACAAAAGAAAGCAAGGCCGGGATGGGGGTGGGAGGATGCATGTAGGCTCTGCCAGCAATAGAAGGTTCTAGTTTGTGTAGGGCTTTTTGGTTTTCATTTTTTAAGACAAGCTCTCTGATCGGCGCCTATAGCTCAACTGGCTAAAGCGCCAGCCACATATACCACAGCTGGCGGGTTCGAATCCAGACCAGACCCACCAAACAATAATGACAACTACAACCAAAAAATAGCCAGGTGTTGTGACAGGCGCCTGTAATTCCAGCTACTTGGGAGGCAGAGGCAGGAGAATCAATGGAGCCAAGGAGTTGGAGGTTGCTGTGAGCTGTGATGCCATGGCACTCTACCCAGGGCATCAGCTTAAGGCTCTGTCTAAAAAGAAAAGAAAAAAAAAAAAGACAAGCTCTCATTCTGTAGCCCTGGCAAGAATGCAGTGACATCACCAATCTTAACTGCAACCTCAAACTCCGGGGCCCAAAGTGACCCTCCTGCCTCATCCCTCTGAATAGCTGCAACAACAGTATGCACTACCATGTCAGCCTAATTTTGCTATCTTTTAAGGAGACAAGGTCTCACTCTTGCTCAGCAGTGTCTCAAACTTATGATATAAAGCAATCCTCCCGCCTCAGCCTCCTAGGATTACAGACGTGAGCCACCACAACAACCTAATTTGTGGGGTTTTTTTGTTTGTTTGTTTTCCAGTAGAGATAGGGTCTTGCTCTTGCTCTGGCTGGTCTCAAACTCCTGAGCTCAAGCAATTCACCTGCCTGGGCCTCCCAGAGTGCTAAGATTACAAGTGTGAGCTACTGTGCCCAACCTCTGGTTTGTGGGTTGTTTGTTTTTTTTTTGAGTCAGAGTTTCACTATGTCATCCTTGGTAAAATGCTGTGGTGTCACAGCTCACAGCAACCTCAAACTCTTGGGCATAAGCAATTCTCTTGCCTCAGCCTCCCAAGTAGCTGGGACTACAGGTGCCTGCCACAATGCCCAGCTATTTTTTTGTCACAGTTGTTTAACTGGCCTGGGCCGGGTTTGAACCTGCCACTCTGTGTATGTGGCTGGCGCCATAACCACTGTGCTACAGACCCGAGCCCAGTTTGTGTTTTTAACTCCTTATTTCAGATGCATGGTTGCATAGTCACCCTGGGACTAAAGGCCAGCTCTGCCTCTTCCAAGGTGGGACAATGTCCATAGGTGTCAGTCTCTCCATCCTTATAATGCAAAAGAAGAAATGTCAGCTCGGCGCCTGTGGCTTAACGGGCTAAGGCACCAGCCACGTACACCTGAGCTGGCGGGTTCGAATCCAGTCTGGACCCGCCAAACAACAATGGTGGCTGCAACCAAAAAATGGCCAGGCATTGTGGCAGGCGCCTGTAGTCCCAGCTACTTGGGAGGCAGAGTCAAGAGACTCGCTTGAGCCCAGGAATTGGAGGTTGCTGTGAGCTGTGATGCCATGGCACTCTCTCCAGGGTGACAGCTTGAGGCTCTGTCTCAAAAAAAAAAAAAAGAAGAATGTCCTCTCTGAGTAGAAGACAGCACCAAGAATCTATGATTAAGTGAAAGCTACACAGTGCCAAGCAGACAGCAGGACTCCTTGGGTATAGGGGACAAACTTTCACTCACCTCTCTGAAAAGCCTCTGGTAACGATATCTCCCACTCCCCAGAGCGTAGAGTGAGAATTCTTATAAATTCTCACTCTACGCTCTCATCACTTCCCGCCACACTGTGCCCAGACCCTTTCATTAACTCCTAACATATGAACCTGGATGCAACCCCCAGAACCCCCAATCCTGAGGTAGTCTCCACAAGGTACCAGGTGCTGCAAGATCTATCTCAGGCTGTGTATGTGTGTAGAGGGGAGGGGATTAGTTTCCTATGACTGTTGTTGCAAATGACCACAAACTAGAGAAGGCATAAAACAAAAGAAGTTTATTCCCTCACAGTTCAGGAGGCCAGAAATCCGAAGTCAAAGTACCAGCAAGGCCACATGCCCTCTGGAGGCTCTAGGGGAGGATCTAGGGAAGAAGTGGGGAGCTCCGTGGCTGGAAGTGTTCCTTGGCTTGCAGCTGTATCACTCCAATCACTGCCTCCTTTATCACACAACTTTCTCCTCTGCATCTCTGTGTCCTCTTCTCTTTTTATTTAGGGCCACCCTAAATCCAGGATGATGTCATCTCCAGTTCCTTATCTAAATTACATGTGCAGAGACTGTTTTCCTGGTTAAGATCCCATTTATAGGTTCCAGGGATTAAGAGGTAGATAAATGTTTTTTAAGGGCCACCATTCATCCCACCGCAGGATATGTAGCTCACAACCTGGAAGGCCTTGAAATGGCTGGGGTTTGTGGAGGAGGTGGGCAGAGTTACAACGAGGGGAGCACACCCATCCTCTCAACAGAACAGCTCAGGGACTCCTGTATGTGTACTGAGGCTGCAGATGGCACTAGACAGTTGAAGCAGCCAGCACAGAGGCAAATGGTGCCAAAGCCAGGATTGGGGGACAGCGGCACTGTGCCTGAGGCCCAGGGACCTGTTTTACTCCTGCCTGTGCTGTACAAAGCCACCACCTTCACAGAGTAGGAGCAGGAGGGCACCCTCCTTTCCACAATCTGGCTGTGCCACCCTGACTACTCTCTGCCTCGGACATTTTTCTGGCCCAGGTATTACAGCTGGAGCTTCTCAAGTCATATGAGGAGCCCTCAAGTCCTCAGCCCCTGGCCAGCAGGTGACACACTCCTTCTCTTCCCCTCACCTCCCAACATCCATTCTACCAGCACGTCTAGGCAGCTGTACTGTCAAAATGCCACCAACGTCACTCCCTGTGCCCTGGACGCCCACAGTGACCATTCACTTCTTGCCCATTCCACTGACACAGCCATCTTGCTAGGACATAAGCATCCTTGAATGGATAAGTAGAGCATTACCATATGACCCACCAACTTCCTATGAACCCAAGGAAATAAAGACACACATCCATGAAAACACACACACAAAAAATGCCCACAGCAGCACAATTAACAACAGCCAAAAGGTAGAAACAACTCAAGTGTCCATGGACAGATGAACAGACAAAAATGTGGCAGATCCACATTTGTAATATCCACATTCCACAATAGAATATTACTCAGCTGTGCAAAAGAGTGAAGAAATGGATGGTGGTGATGACTACACAACACTGTGAATATACTGAATACCACTGAACTGTATTCTTAAAAAAGGCTAAAACGGTAAATTGTATATTACGTTTTGCCACAAGTTTTTTAAAAAAAGGAATGAAGCACCAATACATGTTACAACATGGAAGAACCTGGAAAACATGATGCTCAGGGAAAGTAGCCAGTCACAAAAGGCCACATATCGTATGATTCTATTTACATGAAATATCTAGAACAGGCAAATCCACAGAGACAGAACGCAGTTTAGTGGTTGTCGGGAACTTTCAGAGGAGAGGAAGTGGGAACTGACTGCTATTAAGGACAGGGTTTCCTTTTGGGGTGATGACCATGTTCTAAAGTTGGCTAGTGATGATTGTACAACTGGGAATATAACAAAAAACATTGAATGTTGGATTAAAGTTGTGGAAATTACATCTCAATAAAGCAGTTTCAAAAATAAGCAGCAGAACAAGCCATTCACCACAATCCTTCCGTGGGCCCCTCCCTTGGTTGGGGGGAATCGAAGCCCATCCAGCCTCACCTCTCTCTCCTCTCCCTCTTCAGACACACCTACCTCATAACCCTCTGCCCATTCTCAACCTTGCCACGTCCTTCCCATCTCAGGGCCTCAACACTCTTTCCCAGCTCTCAGGGAGCAGCAGCGGGTACTCCATGTCCCTGTCAGCATGTTGGCCCCCACCTTTGCCACTCCTGGCATATTACTATGAAGCTTTTCTCCCACCACATGTCCTCTGAGAGTGTCTGCTTCATGCACTTGCAGAAATTCTCTCCTGTCCCACCTAAGATCACACCAGCACCCTGATATGACTCATACATCACAGAGGTCCCCAGCATCTGACACGGTCCCTTGGAACATTCTAGGCAATGAAAATTGTCATTTGGTGGAATGAATGAGCCGTCCCAACTTTACAGGACCACAATCTTGAGACGCAGAGAGGTTAAGAAACCTGCTATAGTCACATAGCACAGCACCATCACTCTTTTCACATATCATACCTCCCCAAGGAAGGAACACTCATACACTCACCCTGCCTGCCCTAACACCTGCTAACTGTCCCCAACATTACACTCTATTCTGCCACCAATACAGCACCCAGATCCCTTTCCCTTGGTGAGTATTCACTCTTCTTGCCAAATGCCTGCTGACTAGTCTTCCACTGCAGCAGGGCACCTCAGGTGTGCTCATCAGCACCAATGACCATGAACAGACACACAGAAGTGTGCTAACCTTCAGAATTCACAAAAGAGGAGCAGATACCACTAGGCCACACCTCACCTGGCCATATGTGCACACAAACCCCTGGTGTCTACCACAGGGAGAGGCAATATGCCATAGCCACAGCCACCAAGGGAGAGCAGGAGGGAAGCCTGCATCAAGTGGATTCACTGACCTGCACTAGGCACTGCAGACATGCCACTGGCCATATGCAATGGCCTATCAGTCTGGGAATGAGTTTGCCCATCCCAGTTACAGCCTGCTCAAGGGGACACAGCCATCTGGAGCCATCTGGGTAGGTGCAAAGCTCATACCTTGATCCCCATCATGTTACCCTCTAACAGAAAGTTTCTCAGCCTTTACACTACTGACCTCTGGGGCTGGATTATTCTTCATGGTAGGAGCATCCTGTGCACTGTAGGATGTTGGCAGCACCCCTGGCCTCCACCCCCTAGATGCCAGCTACACCCGCTAGTCATGATGACCAAAAGTCTCCAGATATTGCCAAGTGTCTCCTCAGGGGATGGGTGGTGGTGGTGGTGGTGGTGGTGGTGCAGATTTGTCCTGCCAGCAAAAAATACTGCTCTTTTTTTTTTTTTCTTTTTTGAGACAGAGCCTCAAGCTGTCACCCTGGATAGAGTTGTGTGGCATCACAGCTCACAGCAATCTCCAACTCCTGGGTTCAAGCGAGTCTCCTGCCTCCACCTCCCAAGTAGCTGGACTATAGGCGCCCGCCACAACCCCCTCCATTTTTTTTGGGTTGCAGCCGCCATAGTTGTTTGACGGGCCAGGGCTAGATTTGAACCCGCCAGCTCAGGTGTACGTGGCTGGTGCCTTAGCAGCTTGAGCCACAGGCACCCAGCCAGCTCTTTTTTTTTTTTGAGACGGAGTCTCACTATGTCGCCCTCAGTAAAGTGCTGTGGCGTTGCAGCTCACAGCAACTTTAAACTCTTGGGCTTAAGTGATCCTCTTCCCTCAGCCTCCCAATCAGCTAGGACTACAGGTGCCCACCACAATGTCCAGCTATTTGTTTGCTGCCGTTGTCACTGTTGTTCAGCTGGCCTAGGGTGGGTTCAAACCTGCCAGCGTAAGTATGTGTGGCTGGCACCCTACCCACTGAGCACAGGCACCGCCCTCCTCTTTCTTTTAAAAATCTAGAGTGTGGGGCAGCACCTGTGGCCCAGTGGGTAGGGTACCAGCCCCATATACCGAAGTGGTGGGTTCGAACCAGCCCCAGCCAACTAAAACAGCAGTGGCAACTGCAACAACAACAAAAAATAGCTGGGCGTTGTAGTCCCAGCTATTTAGGAAGCTGAGACAAGAGAATCATTTAAGCCCAAGAGTTGGAAGTTGCAATGAGCTATGCCACAACGCTCTACCAAGGGTGACAAAGTGAGACTATCTCCCAATAAAAAATCTAGAGTGTGCTTACACCTGCTCCATGTCCCCACCACCCCAAGTATAAACAGACAGAAGGAAGAGAAAAGAAGGAAATGTGAAATGTTTACCAGGACCAAGAGAATCACTGTTTGTTTATCTTAGGAATCTTTTTTAAATCCATCAATTGATGAATGGATAAAGAAATATAACATGTCTGTAAAATGGAATATTACCTGGCCATAAAAAGGCATGAAACACTGTGCTACAACATAGATGAACCTAGAACATCATGCTGAGTGAGAGAACCCAGACTCAAAAGGCTCCATGTTATATGATTCCATTTATATGAAATGCCCAGAATAGGCAACACCATAGAGTAAGAAGATAAATTAGTGGTTGCCGGGGGTAGGGGAGGAAAAATGAGAAGTGACTGCTATTGGAGATGGGTTTCCCTTTTGGGGGGGTAAAAAATGTTTTGGAATCACACATTGGTAATGGTTGCACAACTCCATGAATATACTAAAAACCACCGAACTATACACTTTAAACAAGTAAATTGTATGATATATGAATCGTATCTCAATAAAGCTGTTATTTTGAAGAAATTTTTTCAACCACAATAATGCCTTTCCAACCCCATGCAGAAACTGGACTTCCAATGGTGCCAACAGCTGTAAATCTAGTATGACTCCTTTTCTTCCTTACACTACAAATATTTGACCCCAACTGCATGTTAGCACACACTGTATGCAGGAGACAAGCAGCAGCTGACACTCACATTTCAGAAGCCCTGATCTGTGGGGGATACTCAAGCTGCATACTTTCTTTCTCTCTTTCATTCATTTCATTCACCAACCATCTCTTTCTCTACATGCTGAGCAAGAACACAGCTGCCAGATAAATGTGTTGCACTCACCTGTAGCAATCCCTTACTGACATGGAACACCCAGTATGAACACAGAAAAGAATACACAAATCCAGCCAGGTGCGGTGGCTAACGCCTGTAATCTTAGCACTCTGGAAAGCTGAGGCCAGTGCATTGCTTGAGTTCAGGAGTTCAAGACCAAGCTCAGCAAGAGCAAGACCCAGTCTCTTAAAAAAAAATAGCCGGGGTTCGGCGCCTGTGGCTCAATAGGCTAAGGCGCCAGCCACGTACACCTGAGCTGGCAGGTTCGAATCCAACCTGGGCCCACCAAACAACAATGATGGCTGCAACCAAAAAATGGCGGGGAGTTGTGGTGGGTGCCTGTAGTCCCAGCTACTTGGGAGGCGGAGGCAAGAGACTCGCTTGAGCCCAGGAATTGGAGGTTGCTGTGAGCTGTAATGCCACAGCACTCTATCCAGGGTGACAGCTTGAGGCTCTGTCTCAAAAAAAAAATAGCCAGGCATCGTAGTCC
>CAUYON010015301.1:0-34834 GCA_963573935.1 Arctocebus calabarensis
TCAAGAAAATGGAAAGAGAGGAAGTTAACAACTTAATGGGACATCTCAAGCAACTGGAGAAGGAAGAATATTCCAATCCCAAACCCAGCAGAAGAAAAGAAATAACCAAAATTAGAGCAGAATTAAATGAAATTGAAAACAAAAGAAAGAAAGAAAGAAAGAAAGAAAGAAAGAAAGAAAGGAAAAAAGTTTCTTTTTTAGTGTGCCATATATCCTGACTTGAAAATTCCAGTTTGCTTTTTGTGGGAGTGTGTGAGATTCACTCTCTCTCTAAACACTGGGGTGAATGAAAGTATCTCTGTAAACCTCACACAGGTGCATAGAACCAGAAAGACATATTATATTCCAAAGGCTGTTTTTTTTTATTTGCTGTTTATTCATCTTTTGCAGTGTTATTGAACCTTTTTCTAAATTTCACGGCACACTTGAACCTATAGTTAAATTTCTGTGACACGTTTAAGTTATGTTGACTAAGAAAAAAGAGTTTGGAAAAAGGAATATACTTACTGTGCTTTGAATTCCTTTCAAAAATAATTTAATTAATGATATTTAAAAAATTTTGTGGCATGCCTAAAATACCTTCACAGCACGCTGGTGTGCCTCAGCTGAAAACCACGGATGTGTAGGAAGGGTCAGAACACTAGGGCCTGTGGGTTGAATCCAGGCTGACAACTTGTTTTTGTAAATAAAGTTTTATTGAAACACACGCACATGCATTTGCTTACTTGCTGTTTCATTCTATCATATCTGAGCTGACCAGTTACCTCGGGAGTGGGATGCTCACAAACCCTAAACTATTTACTATCTGGACTTTTATAGAAAACATTTGTGGCTCCTTATATGTGTTATTACATGACAGTGGTTCTCAAAATGTGGGTCACAACACCTTTGTAACAATGAAAATACATCACCGCCTTAGGAAAGTTGAAAACCACCTTTTCTTGAGGGGCTACCTTTGCTTTCCTCTTTCTCGCTGACAGATTTATTATATACAAGTTTAAAAAAGAAGAAAGAACTGTAATAAAATATAAGATGTATATATATGGCTCTCTGCTCGTATCTCAGTGGTTAGGGTGCAGGCCACATGGGCTGCAGGGCTGGTAGGTTTGAACTTGGCCAGGGCCTGCAAAACAATGACACCAATAATAATAACAACAATAAAAGAAAAAAAAAACAGCCGGGCATTGTGGCAGGCACCCGTAGTCCCAGCTACCGGGAGGTAAGAGAATCACTTAAACCCCAGAGTTTGACGTGGCTGTGAGCTGTGACACCACAGCACTCTTCCAAGGGCAACATAGTGAGACTCTGTCTCAAAGAAAAAAAGAGCCACAGATTTACATATATTTGCATATATTTACATATATTTACATACACACATATATGTATATATGACCAAAGATATAACTTTTATAAAGATTGAAACTTTGCATTATTCATAGATGCCATGAGTGAATGCATATAAACTCAAATGAATACATAGACTAAACAACTAGAAACAAGTGAAATTATTAAGTTGCCAGTTAACAAGGAAAATGTACAAGAATAAATTATTTTTAAATGTATACAAATAAGTTGCTCCAAAAACATCAAACATGTCTAAAGAAATCATTTGATCAAATTCAAGGCATTTCTTTCTTTCCAAACAAAACTAAACAAACCAAACACAAACAAACAAAAATGTTAAAGAAGACATTTGCAGCAAAAAGGAATGCTTCTCCAGGCTACAAATGTTACCCCTCAAAATGTACACAACTGCACCTAAGTCACTGTCCAGATGATTAAAACATTGTTGTAAGATTCAGTAGCAGAAAAATTAAAAGGTCATTCTCCACCAACTATTTCCTGAAGGTTGAAAGATGCCTGTGCAATTAATTTTTAAGTTCTTGCCCTCTGGTAATGAGCTCATCACAGGTTGTGGGTCATAAAAGCATCATTTCTGTTGCAAAAATCAACTTTTCCCCAGGAGGCTCTGTTGTTGGGAGCCTTCTCCAGACTTTATGACAATTCTGTTTGTAGCTTTCTTCTGTCAGGCACCTGTTACCTTTATCTCACAGAAATGTGTCTAGCAGGTGAGAAACAGGCCAAGGAACTCTCTTTTTACCTCGTAGTACAATGTCATCTGCCCACCTGTAATCTATTTTTCGAAGAAATCCTGGTATCTCTCTGGGGATAGAGCTGAAACCCAGGATCCTCGATAAAGCTATGGAAAAACTAGAAAAATGACAAGTGAAGTCAAATCCTCTTGAATGATACAGGAATCACTTCAGACTTTTATAAGAATAAGGTGTTCACCTCAGCTCATTTCAAGCCTGGCTTACGGGCTGAAAACCAAGGGCTAAAAAGAAAAAGCAATTTAGGAAATTCTGCTCCCCTGGCAAGAGAACGTGGATGGGGGTGTGGAGTTGAATGGTGAGGCTGCTAAAGGCGCCTCTGGTGGAAAATAAATTCTGTAAAGACAGGGCTGGTGGAAAAGTAGTGTCTGCTCAGAAGGAGGTGCTTGAAATTGGAGGAGGTTGCAGGACTAAAATTAGAAGCAGAGTAGAGTAACTCAGAGAAAGAAAAACCAGCAGGTTGTCAAAATGAAGCGGGTAGGAGACAGGTACAGAAACCGGGGACAGTGCCAGGAAACGGAGCTCTTAGGGAAGGAACGAGAAAAAGCTCATCCAAAGTGGGTGCCCAGGTGTTCCCAGCACCTTGTTTTGGGAGGGAAGCCTGGCTGTGCCCGTGGAAAAGTAGCTGTGGAAGCCCAAGGGATGGGAAAGGAACACAGGGCCAGAACGCAGGGCAATTGTCCTCAGAGAGAAGATTGTTCCAACTTAGCTGCACCTGTTCCTTGGGGAACAAAACTGCTTGAGTTGAGCCCTGACTTGTCAAACTCTTGGTCTCAAATCCACTTGCCTGGTTCCCTTTCTTTCCCACTCTTGTTTTCCTTGTCTTGACTAAAAGGAGTGTATGTAACCTCTGAGCTTTAAAGCCCATTGTGATGGCGCCATTTCCTACGAACATTCTACAGTTCTTTGCTTTGCCAAAACCTCTCTTAGATTTGAACTTCACCCTCGTTTTTCACTGTTGCCTTGGGTAGGAATTCCCCTTTTCTCCCTGTGTCTTCTGGGCAGTGGTGCACAGCTGCCCAAGGGGAGCACCTCAAAGGGGACCACGGTGACCTCATTCAGCAATGTGGGCCTTTGGTACATGGGGCCAGCACCCTACTCCATGAGCCACAGGTGCCACCCCAGAGGTTAATTTTAAATGCATGATGTGAGGCAACAGGAAAAGGGTTTCAAATGCCTCTCTGCAAGGATTTGGGAGAAAGCACTTTTAAACATAGTTTAGTAGCGACAGGGTAGGCACTCGGGTCTGCTGATTGACTGGGTTTGGGACAGAATCATAGTATGTAGAAGTTTTCTTCTTGTGTTCCTGGGTAGGGGTGGTAAGATTAGTTGAGGCGGTTCCTCAATATGGGTGTCGGGTCAGCCCACCCGAGTGGGGTCAGCCACCCCAGTGGAATGAAGTGCCTGGAAGATATCTCAAGAACTAGCCTTAGGTTTCACAAGGGCGATGTTCTCTATGGTGGCAATGAAGAAAGCTGAGAATCTTTATGACATCAAACTATGTGACTTTAGATGAGCAGTTATAGAAAAACAAGCTAAGGAATCATGGCTTATACACTCACACTCACACATACATTGGGTATTTTAACTATATGTATACCTTTATAGAGTATAGACTCCTACCACAGTTTCCACCCGCTGGCCCTTTACTAATTTGATAAAGGCAGTATGGATCTCACAAAGTTCTTGTGAGTTTAGGACTACACATACACAATTTTTTTTTTTTTGGCAGTTTTTGGCTGGGGCTGGGTTTGAACCCCCCACCTCCGGCATATGGGCCAGGCGCCCTACTCCTTCGAGCCACAGGCACCGCCCCATACACAATGTTTAATACAAGCACAGTAGACATTTGCTCCTTTGTGATTCTTGTCAATCGAGAGTAGTCAGGTTGGGTGAGGTTATTTGGAGAATGTGAGAGATTAGGCAAGGAATTTGTGCTGGCAAAAGTGAGGGTGAATCTTACATTTTTTTAAGCATTGTTTAGGAACCACGGAAACATTTATGTGCACAGGCATAATGTCTGCACAATTAAATGTGGGCTGGATACAGTGGCTCACACCTGTAATCTTCCCACTCTGGGAGGCCAAGGCAGGTGGATTGCTTGAGCTCAGGACTTCCAGAGCAGCCTATGCAAGAGCGAGATCCCAGCACTAAGATAAAAACAAACAAGCAAAAACAAAACAAAACAAAAAAACTAGCTGGGCATTGTGACGTGTCCCAAGCTACCAGGAAGGCTGATGCAAGAGAATCATGTTGAGCCCAAGAGTTTGCGGTTGCTGTGAACTATGATGCCATGGCACTCTACTACCAAAGGTGACAAAGTGAGACTGCATGTCAAAAAATAAATAGAGAAGTATACGAGTAAACATGAAATGCTAAGTGAAACAATGACATCATGATGTTTTGTTGACTATTCTACAATGGGTGTTGGGAGTTCTGAACACATGACATTTATGGTGAGATTGGAAGGAAATTCCTTCTCCCTGACAGCTCCTGGAAGGGATTCATTCTTACCAATGCCTTGAACATAACCCAGTTAGACTCAGTTCAGACTTCCAACTTCCAGAACTTGGAGGTAATAGATTTGTTCTTTATTCATTACCGAGAGTGTGATAATTTGTTAAACAGGTGAAGTGAGGACATTGATCTTCATACTTTCTCTATATAGCAATTTTTCCCTAACCTGTGTTGAGCCTCATTTCCCCCACTTCAAACTAATCTCTATAAATGTTGTGCTTTCTGGCGCGGAATTTTTTTCATTTATAATTTTTTTTACGTTTGAGCTTTTAGTTACGCTTGTATGTAGCTTCTGTAAAACCATTTTGCAGCTGTGAATTTTTATGAAAATTGTCTCAAATTTTTTATTTTTCCAAAAAGCAAGCAGGTCAAGTAAAATAACGTGCGTCTGTTTTTAAAATTAGTTATTAGTGTAAGATAAGGACTTAGAAAGCCATCCCTCATCTTTGAGGAGATGTGAAGTCCAGAACAATTTAACTGGAATCTATGAAGAAAAACAGAAATCAAATACCAGTGCATAATGCAAGCACTCCTATGATTTTCCGTTTGAATTGGATAAGTAGAAAGAAAAAAACATCTTTTAGATTAAAAAAAAAGGTACATTTCAAAACTATTAAGAAATGAGTATAATTGTGATGGATGTGTTACTTAGTTTAATGTAAGAATTTTGCATTGTATATCAAAGCACTACCCTGAACCCCATAAATGCATCAACGTACAAACTTATGATTTAATAAAAAATAATTAAAAAACATAAAAATATGGCAATATTTGATTTCAGGAATAGACTTAGCAATTTCTGAGCATGGTTCCAAAATGTGTGAAGATGTCAAAGGTCAATGTCCAAACATCACCCACACAAACCGTTGACAAGACGGTTTTTTCCAAGGCAGAACTCTTCATTAAGAATGAGTAAGTTGGGGCAGCACCTGTGGCTCAAGGAGTAGGGCGCCGGCCCCATATACTGGAGGTGGTGGTTTCAAACCCGGTCGGTGCCAAAAACTGATTAAATAAAAAAAAGAAGAATGAGTAAGTATTAGGTTACAATAGTTCAGGATTAGTGGAAATAGCATTTCAAAGATTTTCAGGAGAAGGATCTAAGAAAACATAGGGTTGTCTCTTCACACCACACACAGAAGAGTTGACAGTTCTTTCTAGAAGTTCCTGCAGTGAGCAATCACACATTTCACCGTTAACCCCCTTGCCTGGAAGAGATTAATGTAGACCTAAGAATCGCAAAGTCATGCTGACATAGAGAGTTAAGCTTGGTTTCATTTCTCAGTGTGTCCAGGATGTGTGGGAAGTAGATTTTTTTTTTTCTTCTCAGAAATTTCACAGCCATGTTGCATTTTATCCTCATGCACTTTTCCTTGGAGGAACATCCTTGTTGTTCTCCGGGGCTATGGTTCTCTGTAGGCAAAGGGCAGGAGAAGGGTAGAACTCTATCAAAATTACCTAGAGAATATTTGTAAAATATGCCTGCTTTGATCTTCCTTCTTTACCTTGTTGAGGGGATACTTACTGGGGAGAAAACATTATTATCCCATTCAGCATGAGTCCTGTAGAAGGCTTTCTAATCTCTACAATTTATCCCAGAGAAGATGGTGTCTGGACTCCACTAAATGGATAACAAATCATTTTTCTGGATATGAGCTTTCCTTTTCAATGTAGGAGAAATTAAATTTCTCCCAGGAAGAAGCAGAGATAAATCAAACCGGCCTTCAATTCAATGCATCTCTGTAATTGCTAATAGCTGTCTCCACGAATATGTATTTTAAGTAAGTAATGATTTCAGTCTCCTTGACATTGGCCTGATAAATGAAGTGGTGTTTGCATGAAGCAGAAAGGGTAACATTAGCACTAATTGTAAATACACTTAAAATTTAAAAGATCTATCCATCATACTTGGATTCCTCATTAGGAATTTTTCCATTTTCTCCATATCCCTTTAATTTTTCCATCTTCTCCATACCCCTTTAGTCTCCCTTCTCTGATTAAAAGAAGTCAACGGTGGGCATAGGGATGGCAATCACTCCAATGGATAGTTTGTCCATTTAGAGTAGATTCATCTGTATATAAAAGAAAACCCAACAAGTTTTAACAAAGTAGAAATTGATTTCGTAGAAGGTCTTAGGGGGCAGACCAGGATCTACGTGACAGTTGCACCATCCTCAAGGACCAGGGTGCTTTATCTTTCTCTTCCATTCTTCTATTTCTGAGTTATCTTCCTGCCTTTCAAGATGGCGCCTCAATTCCCAGGCATCATGTCCAAGATGCAAGAGAAGGAGGAACAAAGAAACTTCATCTTTAAGAACTGTCATGAAGGTTCCCGCAAACATATTGGTTTTTTGCACACACCAGAAGAAACCCCATCATGTCAGGGGATTCTGAGGACATAGTTTTTAAACTCATGGTCACCTGAGATAAGATTAAATTTCTGATATTATGGACAAAGGAAAGAGTGGACATTCTTTTGAGTCTACTGCACAGTCAAAGAAGGACAGGGTGAAGCTCAGAGTGGAATGAAAAAAGAGGGGGAAGAAGGTGCAAGATGTTACGAGTCAGGGTGGTGCCTGTGGCTCAGTGAGTCGGGCACCGGCCCCATATACTGAGGGTGGTGGGTTCAAACCCAGCCCTGGCCAAACTGCAACAAAATATAGCCAGACATTGTGGTGGGCACCTGTAGTCCCAGCTACTTGGGAGGCTGAGGCAAGATAATCACCTAAGCCCAAGAGCTGGAGGTTGCTGTGAGCTGTGACTCTACCGCACTCTACGGAGGGTGACAAGGTGAGACTCTGTCTCAAAAAAAAAAAAAGTTAGGAATCAGAAGGGGTGAGGAAATGGAAAAGGGATGTGTTTTAGAGTTTTCCCTCTTCCCTTTGGAGGAACTGAATTCCACAGCACTGGACAGCCTTGTGTTGGAGCCATCTTGAAATCTTGTCTTTGTGTGTGTGTCTAGAATTGTGATTATGAAATTCTTTTCCCTGGTCTTCTGGAAGGATATACTGAGAGAATTCCTCAAGACATAGAAAGTAAATCCAACTTAATCAAACAAACAAACAAAGAAAAGCAAACTTTTATCTTTCTTTAGGAAAAAAAGAAGCTACAACAATACTCAAAAAATACTACATTGTCTGTCTTCCTGGGACTACCTAGGATGCAGTTGGTGTGGCCAAATTTGCTGAGGTGGTTCAGTCCCCATTTAATTCACATCCTGACATAAATGGGATTGTATTTAAAAATAAAAAGGGAGCAGCTCCTCTGTTTAATTCTGGGCTCTTGTTTCCTGTGCATAGTTAGATGAGCCACCCCTGCTTGTGACAGTTGCTGGGGGTTTGGTTTCTCGTTCTCAAAGAAAGATCTAGGACAAAGATACTAGGGCTTATCTTTGGAGAAAGAAAGGGAAGGTATTGGTTTTTAACTAATGGGCAAATGACAGCAAGAAGGCTGGTATCTGTGGAGCTGCCCTGAGCTGAGAGAGAGAGAGAGAATTTACAGAGATGCTTGGGGATCTTTTTTTGCAGCCCAGAGTATTTAGGAGAGGATTGGGGCTTGTTTAATGTAGAGAATGGAGCTACACATATTCTTTTATGTGGCTATCCATGTGGGAGGGCCAGGTAAACATAGGAAAGAGGACTTCATGGCCCATGGCTGGGTTAAGAGCATCCCCAAGAGTGACCACATTAAAACATTTGTAGAGTTGGCTGAGAACTCAACACTCACAGTTCTTACCGAAGCTCATGCATGCTGTGGATGTACAGTTCCCTATGGGAGCTGGTCTTAGTATTTTGTGGTATTTATCCCTGTTCCAAGTTAAACTCTTCCTATTTTTTTTTGAAAGCAACCCAAACTATATTTTATTTGAATTCTTTGCTAGCCTTTATTAGGAAGCTGAAAACTGGGGGACTTATTTATTCCTTGTTTTTAATTCTCAAAGATGCTATTGCCCATGGCAGCAAGCTTTGAGTGTGAAATTGCCCAAAAAATATGGAACATGCAGTTTGGTTAGTCTCTGCTATTTTGGGACCGGGCTGGTGTTTCTAGGTCTTTTGTCAGCCTCAAGGCAGACTCAGTCTTTATTCAAAGCAAGTGGCGTCTTTCTGTATTGTTAGATTTGTGGGGATCTACAACTGTATTCATTCTGGACATCATTAAAAAAAAAAAAAAGAAAAGTACCTTCAGCTTTTTTTTCCTTCTTCCTTTTCTCACTTTGTTTTGGGGTATTTAAAAGTGCTTGTCAATCAGGTTGATAAAAATATCTCAGATTGCAAGTGAAGCTCGCACACTGTACCCCATGATTGAACTAATGTACACAGCTATGATTCAATAAAAAAAAACTGCAAAAAAAATAAATAAAAGTGCTTGGCATTATACATTCTTTTGTTACCCTCTAGGAAGTAAAAACCGTGTAGTAATTATGCATGGGTAGGCACATTCTGAGAGGGTCCCAAGATTCTTACTCCTGGTCCACATGCCCTTTGCAATCTACGATTTACCTCCCTCCTTGAATTTTGGGTGGATCTGGGTGTAGGATGCATGCTACACCTGGTGTAGATTACAACGGTAAAGGCATTTTACAAATGACACTAAGGTCTTTAATAGGGTGCTTCTGTGTTAATCAAAAGAGAGATTATGGGTGGGCCACATCTACTGGGTGGGCCACATCTACTCAGGTGAACCCTTTAAAAGCAAGTTTGTAAATCAAAGACAGGAGAAGTCAGAGTGATCTGAAGACATTTTCTTCTTCTTGGCCTTGCAGAAGCAAACTACCATGTAATGCAGAGAGCTAGGTGACAAAGGACAGAGCTGAGGAGCTCACCCCTGCAATCACAAGGAATTGAATCTTGGCAATAACCAATGAACTTGGGAGAGATTAGAGCGCTACTCTTTTTTTTTTCCTGAGACAGTCTCAGTTTGTTCCCCTCGATAGAGTGCCGTAGCCTCATAACTTATAGCAACCTCAAACTCCTGGGCTCAAGCACTTCACTTGCCTCAGCCTCCCAAGTAGCTGGGACTACAGGCACCTGCCACAAAGCCCACATATTTTTTACAGACAGGGTGTCTCCCTTGTTCAGCCTGCTCTGGAACTCCTGAGCTCAAGTGACCCACCTGCCTCAGCCTACTGGCAATACAGGTGTGAGCCACCACACCCAGCCTATGCTAATCTGTTGATTTCAAACTTGTGTGACCTTGAGCAGGAGATGAATCTATACTTTGCCTGGAAACTGTTGAGAGAGGAAATAGATGCTGTTTTAACCACTAACACTGTGATCATTTGTTACACAGCAGTAGCTAACAAATACACTGCTCTTTTCTGATGTTAAATGGGGCAGTAGTCATTTCTAAAAGCACGGTTCATGCATGGAAAAGCTCTGAACATAAGGCATACTGTCCACCTATCAAATGCCAAACACCTCTGTGGTGAGTAAGTATTTTTCTAGTCTTTACTACCTTCAACAAGTCTGAATTTCATGTAGGAAAAAAAAAGATGAAATATTACAGATCAAAATGCCTTGGGAGATATTCCTATGTGGCTGCTAAGAAAAGTCTGTATTAGCCTCACTCTCCCTCACAGGGACACTTCACTCCATCGACAGCGGAAATTGGGCAGTGCGTTGGTCTAAATGTTTTATGTCTAGAAATTCATAGGTTGAAAACACATTCCCAAGGTGATGGGTGGAGGAGATGGGAAATGATGAGGTCATGAGGGTGCAGCCTCATGGTTGGGATCAGTGCCCTTATAAAGGGACCCCAGAGAGCTCCCTGGACCCTTCCATCACATGAGGACACAGTGAGAAGGTGCCATCTATGAACCAGGAGCTGAGTCCCCACCACTCACAGCACCTGCCATGCTGGGATCTTCAGCCTCCAGACCTGTGAGCAGTAAATGCCTGTTGTTTATAAGCCTCAGTGTCTTTACAAAGGGACCCCAGGGAGCTCCTCCATCTATGAACCAGGCGTGAGTCCCCACCACTCACAGCACCTGCCATGCTGGGATCTTCAGCCTCTAAAGCTGTGAGCAATAAATGCCTGTTGTTTATAAGCCTCAGTGTCTTTATAAAAGGGACCCCAGAGAACTCCCTCACCCCTCCCACCATGTGAGGACACAGTGAGAAGGCGCCATCTATGAACCAGGAGTGAGTCCCCTCCACTCACAGCACCTGCCATGCTGGGATTTTTCAGCCTCCAGACCTGGGAGCAATAAATGTCTGTGGTTTATAAGCTTCAGTGACCTTATAAAGGGACCCCAGAGAGCTCAGCATCTACCATGCTGAGATCTTAAATTTCCAACCTTCAGGTTTGTGCACAGTAAATGTGTGTGGTTTGAACTATCCATTCTATGGCAGTTCTGTTATAGCACTCCAAAATGATATTCCATGATATCTTCAATTTCAAGGAGGCACCACCCATTCTGTCCTTACCACAGACCTCCCAGTAGGCAGGAAAGTAGAGCTTGAATTATGAGTTCCCATAGCCTGTATCTGCTAACTGCATTGTTTTATTCTTAGAGTGGCTTAGCAGTTCCCTGCTCTTTTCTTGCATCTGGTTTTCAGAAGAGTGAATTATTATTTACTAGGGTCCAAATGATTCATTCTGACCCAAGCAAAGTGTGAAAGTGACTGAGGGTAAGATCTTAATGGAAGAAAAAGTACCCAATGTACTCAGCCCTACTATGAAACTAATTTATAGCTTTCATATGAAGGCTATAACCCAATTATCGCATAAGAATATGGGGAAAGGGGCTTGGGTGGGGTGGGGTGGGGGGAAAATGGGTGGAGGGAGGGTAATTCGTGGGACCACACCTACGGTGCATCGTAGAAGGGTACAGGTGAAACTTACTAAATCCAGAATATAAATGTCTTAACACAAAAACTAAGAAAATGCCATGAAGGCTATGTTAACCAGTTCAATGAAAATATTTCAAATTGTATAGAAAACCAGCACATTGTACCCCATGATTGCATTAATGTACACAGCTATGATTTAATTAAAAAAAAAAAAAAAAAAAGAGGCTCAGCGCCTGTGGCTCAGCAGGCTAAGGGGCCAGCCACGTACACCTGAGCTGACGGGTTCGAATCCAGCCCGGGCCTGCCAAACAACGATGACAGCTGCAACCAAAAAATGGCCGGGCATTGTGGTGGGCACCTGTGGTCCCAGTTACGTGGGAGGTGGAGGAGGCAGGAGACTTGCTGGAGCCCAGGAATTGGAGGTTGCTGTGAGCTGTGATGCCACGGCACTCTATCCAGGGTGACAGCTTGAGGCTCTGTCTCAAAAAAAAAAAAAAAGAATCACCTTGTATTCATATTAGGTGGCTGCTGGGGTTCCACCCTGGGGGCAGGGTCCTTTAAGACCTGTGGAACTGGCTGCGATCAACAGGGGAAAATGAAATTAAAAGCAGTGAAGAATAAAAAAGCAGAACACAGAGGACAGAGTTTTAAAAAGTAGGTGCAGGGGTTCGCTGCTCGCTCGTGGGTCTTCGGGGAGTAGCCCTGAGTGTTTGTGACACTCAGCTTTTGTTGAAAGCTATGTTCTGATTTAGCTGATAGGGTAAGCTGAGGAAAGGAGCAAAAACATCAGTTGTTTCTGCGAATAAGCATGTTAGTTCTTATACTATCTATAATCATCAACTGTAAGGGTCTGGGCAGCCTTGAGAAATCCAGAACCCGAGCCTTGCCTGTGGTCACCCACACAGGTTCCTTGGGGGAGGTTAGACCCCCCCCCCCCAGTTTCTCTGTGGAGCAGACGAGGTGACATCAGTTCCCCTCTGAAGAATCAGTGTGAAAGAGGAATTTTCCCCTTATCTCCACCCAAGGCATTTCCCTCCATGATGAGGTTATAAGCCCTCCCGCCCATATGTTGGGGGTTGAGCTGTTGTCATGAGCTCAGTCCTGGCCATTAAGCCCACAATGGGTATTTGCTCAGGCTGTTGACTGGGCAGGGTTTGCCCTGGTAAATGGCTCTTTCCAGGCCTTGCACACAGCTTCTCCTGGGCCACTGGTTTTCAGAGTGCTCATAGGCACAGCAGGAGTGGTTGTAAGCTATATCTTTTATAGGCCAAGCTTCCAGTAAAAGCAGAAACTACTCAGAAAGGTAATTTAACTGTTAGTTTAAAAATCAGCTAGCTAAACTGTTTTTATCCCCCCTGCTGAGCTTATTTCTTTGTTGTTCCTCCCTTTTGGGGGTGTTTTCCCTTGCCAAGAATGGCGGCTTGGGTGCCCATTCTCCCTGCAGAAGGCACAGATTGAAATTAATCTCACAGTTACTTCCCCCCATCATTAATTCTACAATGAATTATTCAGCGTTATGAGTTCACTGTGCTTTAACAAACACATGGCTGATGTTAACGTTTTCGTCCTTGTGGCGTGTCTCCAAGGAACCCGGGACAAGTAGCAAGGAGGTGTTTTACAAGGGAACAAGAGGAAACCTGCCTCTTTATTCTTTGGAGAGTTGTTAGACGTAATGAGTTGACTCTGGGCCATCGTATCTGCGGCATCTGTAGACATTTGGGTGGTTACTGCTCTTTGTGACCGAACCCTTATCTCTCATCCATTTTGCCGATGCTGATATACCACGGGTTGTAGGGGACTGTGATTCTTTGTCTCCAACAAACCTGGCAAGTTTGTTGTGCGTTTGTTCAGACAACTCCCATTTCCCTCCCTGTACGGGCCTCCCTTAGCAACGCTTTTTCGTGATGTCATTACTTGTCTTATTTTGGGAACCAAGCTGTCCTGAAGATCCCAAGATACTCTACAGATGCACTGCAGAATTTTCTGGGGCTTAGCATGTGACTAATGAGCCTAAGAATTTATTCCAACCACAGGTGATAGATGGTTTGTTTCCTAGTTTAAAGCTCTAATCATGGAGCCCTCGAGAATTAGGGAGAGGTGGTTTATCTTCATCACGGAGCCCATGTGATTAAGGTGAGATTTGTTTCTTGTTGAGCAGACTTTGGGCTTCTCTGGATGGACCTGCCCATCTCAGACCTTTGGGGTCACCTTGAAGATGCATGGAGAATCATATATGCTAACGTCTCCTTGCCGTGTAAACACAGTGAAACTCCACTTATAAATCCTGTGTACTTAACAATCATTGCAGGTCTCAATTCGTGCCAGGACTTTGAGAAGGTAGATATGTCTCATGAAGAATTATTGTCCCTGATAGACTTTGGGTTGGTTGAGCTTCAGTACACAGAGCAAGAATTCAATGTTGCCTTCTGTCCCCCTCGATAGAGCATTATAAGGACTCGAGTAGCAATATTAAAATATATTGACATGGGCTCAACTAATCACCCTCAGAGGTTCCACCTAGATGCAGACCAGAGTTATTGCAAAAGCAAAGTGGAAAATGTCAACTACAGATTTTAGAAAAATGCAGATGTTCTTGGTAACTGCATTTGACGGCTTGAAGTTGGCATCGTGTTTTGTTTCTTTGATTCTTGGAAGATGCCTCGAAGCTGCTGACAATGCTAACATTCTCGTTTTGAAGCAGCTGGGGAATTGGGCAAACAATCTTAGAAGTCAAGGCAACCGTCTCCTGGGAGCAAGGTATGTCAGGTAAAGAAAGAATGGATGAAAAAGGGGGGTGGCCGTCTTCAATCCAATCATCAGGTGGAGATATTCTCCTCCACACGGCTACTTGCAGGTTCCCACAATATGGTGGTGTCAAAGAGCTTGTAGACTGACTTGTCCCATATCCCAAAAGCAGAAGCTTCCAGCCCTTTCTAGAAATGGAGCAGCTGCTCTCTGCCACATTGCATAGGGTAAAGTGTGTCTCAGGGCCTCTCTTGTTCAACAGGAGGAGAAATACCAGGGCTCAAGACTCACTGGGGGTTACTCACCTACAGTCCATTGTCCTTATTTGCAGATCCTGTGTGGACAAATTCAACTACTTGATGCAATTTCTTTGTATCCTCCAATCAATACCCACAATACTTTCATGAACATTTGAAGACATGTAGGCAACTAAAAAAGTTGAGTTCCGCTGAGTTCCAACAAGGAAATGCTGTGTCTTTGCAATCTGTTATCTCTCTCTCCCTTTTATTTATTTATTTTTAAAATTCAACCTCTTTCTGTTAGCCAATTTGATGGATAAAATGGTTCCCAAGGGCAGTGCTAGACTGCTTGAAGTGTAGGAAGGCTGTGATGTGCCTTATGAACAAAATATGTCTGTTGGAGAAGGTGCATTCCAGGTGTGAGTTATAGCATTGTTGGCCATGAGGTTGATGTGAATGAATCAACAATACCCGTTCAATAAGGTGTGTGCGTGTGTGTATTTTTTTTTTTTTGGCCGGGACTGGATTTGAAAATGCCACCCTTGGCATAAGAGGCTGGTGCCTTACTCCTTGAGCCACAGGTGTCGCCCTCTATGTATTTTTTGATATAGAGTCTCACTCTGTTACACAGGCTAGCTCTTCAAACTCCTGGGCTCAAGTGATCTCCAGCCTCAGCCTCCTGACTAGCTGGGACTACAGGTGCCCACCACAATGCCTGGCTAATTCTTCTATTTTTAGTAGAGACGAAGTCTCATTCTTGCTCAGGCTGGTCCCAAACTCCTGAGCTCAAGTGATCCACCTGCTTTGGCCTCCCAGAGTGCTGGGATTACAGGTACGAGCCACCGCACCCGGCCTCTTGAAGGTGTCTTTAAACAGAAGGACACACAGGACAAGGCTACGTACTGATCAGTTAAAGGGACCAGAGGCTCATAAGAACCAAACCCAACCCACATTTTTCCTAGGGACATAGTTTCAACTGTGCTAATTCAGTGTTTCTACTGAGTGTGTACATGGCTACTGTGAATAATGAGAATTGGCTCCAACAGTTGACCACAAACATCCACTAAGCTTTAGATTTGAGCCCAAATCCAAGTCAAGCGTTTGGGAGACTGTGTCCCATCAACCCAAAGCTCACCACAGAGAATTTTCCCATAAGGCTGATTATTTCACTCTCCCTTCAGTGTCCCTTTAGGCAAACAAGTGTTAGAACGGGATGTCCACAAAAAAATACCCAACGCTGTAAAATAATTTAAAGAGTTTATTCTGAGCCAAGTGTGGGTCAGAGAGTCATATCCAAGAAATCCTGGAATAAGTGGTGTCACTCTGGTTGGGCTAATTTGGTTTTATGTATTTCAGGGAGGCAGGAATTATACATAAAGTCATTAATTAATACCAAGCAGGTGCACATTTGTTTGGTCCCAAAATGAAGTTTTTTTTTTTTGGCACAGAGTCTCAGTATGTTGCCCTGGGTAGAGTGCTGTGGCGTCACAGCTCACAGCAACCTCAGACTCTTGGGTTTAAGGGATTCTCTTGCTTCAGCCTCCCAAGTAGCTGGGACTACAGGTGCTTGCCACAAGCCCAGTTATTTTGTTGTTGTTGTTCAGCAGGCCCAGGCGGGCTGCAACCTGACAGCCTCGGTATCCCCTAAGCTACAGGCACTGCCCGGTAGGACATTTTGAAGGGATGACGGGTTCTACAGGTGTGCTTAAGGAGTCTTTAATAATTTGTAATTAGTTATAGAAATGAAGCTTTGTGTAAAACCTCAGAATGTTTTCAGTTAAGGAAGTCTGCTAATGGGACACAAGGCATATACTCAGACTCAAGTAATCTGCTAAGTAAACAGCTGACCTGCACATGTGGTTTAAGCTTTGCGTTGAACGGTCTTAGCCTGTTAATGAGTCAGAAAAGACATCTCCGAGGAGGCCTGTGTGACAAAGGCCAGCAGCTCCACTTTTGGGTATTTCTGAGGTCCACTTGGGCAAGAGATGGTCTGTTCAGTGGGCTGGGGGGAGGGTGCCTAAGATTTTATTGTAGTTCAAAGTTTCTTCCTCTTCGTCTGAATGAAATGTGTGGGAATGCATTAGCATTCCATTTCATTAAATGTTTTTAAGATTTGGCTTTGAGGTGATCTATCTTTAAGGTTTATTAAATTTTATTTTGATATCCTCAGAAATAAGTATAGATTTTACACAGCATTATGGAAACTACATTAGTCTCATATTAGTTTTACATGGAAATTTATCATTATTTGAATATTTAAATGTAGTTTTTCTTTTTTAACCAAAAATAAAGTATTGCTCAGGGTGAACCACCTAGATCAAAATAATCCTCTAATTTATTTTATTTTTTTTTTTGAGACAGAGTCTCACTATGTCACCATCAGCAGAGTGCTGTGGCATCAAAGCTCACAGCAACCTGAAAGTCTTGAGCTTAAGCGGTTCTTTTGCCTCGGCCTCCCAAGTAGCTGGGACTACAGGTGCCTGCCACAACTCCAGGTTCGAACCCATTAGCCTCGGTGCGTGTGGCTGGCACCATAACCACTGTCTTACGGCACCGAGCCTAATCCTCCAATTTTAATTTGGGAAGAAAGGTCTGCCCTACTGAGTAGGAAGTAAACAAATGGCTAGTATGAAAAATATTCTATTTGTGGGTATTGTTTTTTTTTCCCCATTGAATAGACACATAGTTCCCTTAAGGACTGTTAATAGCTGTGTTCTGCATTCAATTTCTGCAAGTTTAAAAGTGAGAGGATATATGGAAATAATGCGTCATCTGTTTTGATTAGGTCGGGCAGAGAGGCCAGTTCTTATAATTTAAGTGATTGAAATAAAAGTTACTATCTTTTTCACATTGGAAGTCCTTCTGAATCCCATTAACATTTTTTTAAATTGAGCATAATATACACATATAATTTACCATCTTTATCATTCTTAAGTTTGCTATTTTGAGTGGGGGCAGGGAAAACAATCATATTTAAAATTTATATTCTGGGCTCATTACTCATGGCACAGCAGTTATGGTGCCAGGCACATACACTGAAGCAGGTGTGTTCAAACTTGGCCTAGGCCAGCTAAACAACAATGACAACTGCAACATAAAATAGCCAGGCAGATGGCTGTAGTTCCAGCTACTTGGGAGGCTGAGGCAAGGGAATCGCTTAAGCCCAAGAGTTGGAGGTTGCTGTGACCTGTGATGCCACAGCACTCTACCCAGAGCAACATCGTGAGATTCTGTCTCAAAAAAAATAAATAAATGAATAAAATAAAAATAAAAATTTATATTATGAACATGTAAAACTGAGGTGAATTTTAAGATGCCCAAGTTATTGCAAAAATACTACAGAGTGTTCTTGTACACCCAGCACTCGGCTTCCCCCAATTATAGCATCTTACCCGTAGAATGTAGGTACTACCAGTGAACTGGAATTGCTGTGAGACTGTTCCCTGAATTGCAGCCACTTTATTCTGGCTGGCTTTTACGTGTAGTGTGCATGTAGGGAATTTTATTCTCATGGTCTATTCTATCCCCACGATGAGCATCTCTTGACAGGACCCCTGTGTCCTCAGACCCTCCCGCTGCCTGACCTCCTGACGACCAATTTGTTCTTCATCACCATGCTGGTGTTATCATTTCAGACACACAAAAAACGTAGAATCACACGTCCCAAGCACACCACCTGTGGCATTGTTTTTTATTTTTTCTTCCGGCATGATATTTTTTGACTTCCAAGAAAATGAGACCATGTACATGTATTAACAGTTTTTTTTTTCCTCTGGCTCAGTTGTATCTCACAGCCACCTAGTAAGATTTTATTTCCTTCAAGTAGATTTTTTAGAATTTAGGTAAAATAGATATAAAACCAAATTTGCCATTTTAGCCACTTTTAAGGGTATGACTCAACGACATTCAGTACATCCACACTGTGGTGTGTTCATTGCTATGTTTTATCTCCAAATTTTTTTGCCCCCCCCCCAAAAGCAGCAACTCTGGGTGTTTTTTTTGTTGTTGTTTTTGAGATAAAGTCTTACTGTGCTGCCCAGGTTGAAGTGCATCCCACTCCACTACAGCCTCTAATTCCTGGACTCAAGGGATCCTCCTGCCTCAGCCTCCGAGTAGCTGGGACTACAGTTGCCTGCCACTATACCCAGCTAATTCCTAAATTTTTTGTAGAGGTGGGGTCTCACTGTGTTTCCCAGGCTGGCCTCAGGAAAGCCTTTAGCCTTGGCCTCTCAAAGTGCTGAGGTTAGTGGAGTGAGCCACTGCACCTGGTCAACTGTGTGATTATTAAAGTGCATTTACATCCTCTTTTGTCTTAGTTCTTTCTCTTAACATAATATCTTCAATGTTTATTCACGGGATACCATGTATCAGAATCTCCTTTCTTTTAATGGCTGAATTACATGCTGATGTATCATGCCTTTGTTCCTTTGGGACTGTTCTACAAAATACTGACATCTGAGAGGCTTATGAGCAATGGAAATTGGTCACAGCTTTGCAGGCTGGAAGTTCCAGATGCCGACGTGGCACAGGCTGTGTCTGGTGAAGACTCACCGCCTGATTCGTAGACGGCGATTCGTGGGCTGTGTCCTCACATGGCAGAGACCTCATGTCTTAATCACTTCCCCAAAGGACTATCCTCTTCCTGAGATTGCACGGAATAGCACGTTCCAGTCTGAGTTTGGGGGCGACCCTGACATTCAGACCACAGCAAGGTGATGGAATGCATTTTCTTTATCACACACCTGTTAATGGACAATGGGATTACTTCCACCTCTTGGCTGTTGTGGGTAATATTTCTGGCAATGTGGATGTGCAAACCTCTCCTTGAGACCCTGCTTTCAATTCTTCCGGGTATCTATTTAGCAGCAGCCATCCACCTTTTATTTATTCATTTATTTTTGGCCGTGGCTGGGTTTGAACCTGCCACTTTTGGCATACGGGGCCAGCGCCCTACTCCTTTGAGCCACAGGCGCCGCCAGCCATGCACCTTTCAAATATCCTTCCTTGCTGGCACAGTAGAGTAGCTGTTACCAGGGAGTTGGCAGGAAAGTAAGTGCGTTGAGCTAACAGGACTGGAAACCTCTTTCATTAAAGGGCAAGAAGTCCGGTGGTTGTGGACTTCAACATCCTGATTGCTCCAGCCCCTGCTGAGTGGAGGGAAAAACCACTCAGAGCTCCCTGGAGAGCCTTTTTTTGCTCCCACTTTAGAGTGGAAACAGTATCTGTTTTGGATCTTTTTATCTCTCAACACCCAGTCTGGCTCCTGCCTGCAGAAAAGGTATTCCCTACACACCTGTTTTTACCTGTGTTTTTAAAATGTGTTTTGCATAAACTTTTGTGTGTGTGTGTATGGGGGGGGGGTGTATACCTTAAACAATTTAGAAATATAATTGGGGAATTTTCACCTTTTTTTTGTTCTTTTTCTTTTTCTTTTATTATGTTAAGATACGCTTAGAGGTCAGTGTTATGCTTCCCACTTCCGATTTGCTGTTCTGTGCACCCCCTGGTTGCACTGGTTTGTAAGATTGGAGCATTTCCAATAAGTAGAACGGTAGAGCTTTTGTCTTGTGTGACTGAATAATTTACTGAGCCTATAATGTCCTCAAAGTTCATCCCTGTCGAAACCTGGGGCCACAATTTTCTTCCTTTTGAGTGATTTAATCAATGGCATTTACAGAAAAAGCTTGCAAGCAAGACGCAGTCTTCCAAGACCAAGCGCCTTTTAAACATAGCCAGCAATTTGAAAAGGCACGTTAAGACTGGCCGAGGCAGCGGTTTACCGTAGCTGCTAAACACCGGGTTAATTCGATTTTGAAATCACAGATGCAAACAGAGATGAGTGCACAAAATATAAGTAGGACCAGGACCAGACCAGGACGGCTTCTGTTCCCTTCAATGTGTTGCTGTGTGGTGGAAACCTTGCTTCGTTTTGCAAAGAGATTTTTTGCAGGAACCCTCAGGACAAGTGGTTACAGTTACCCCTTGTGAACCAGCTCTTTCTCCAGGGGACCCAGGCTGGACACTTTCCAATGGTGAAAAATAAAGCCACTATCAGGACCACGGCTCCCAGCAGGAAGGTCAATTGTTTGTTCCCCAGGGGATGCTCAGGGAGAGAAAGGTTTTTTTTTTTGGCCTGGTCTCTGGGACACGGAAACATCTCATAGTTCTAATGTCTCCCCATGTCCCTTTTCTGTACTTGAATCCTTAAATCCCAGCATACACATGGAGATTTTTTAGAGGTTCTTTTACTGAAAAAAAAGAAAGAAAGAAAAGGAGAGAAAAGATTGGCATTAGGCTCAGAAACCCCCTGGGAGTTGCCCGGATAGAGCAGATGATAATACATGGAATCCAGCCCAGCCAGACGGAGCCAGAAGGGGGAGGTTAATGCAGACTCTCGGATGCTTCTTTCCAATTCTGCTTTTTATTAAGAGCTGTCCTGAATCTGGAGAAGCCTCACCCAAAAAGGAGCAAAAAGCCTCACTTTTTTTTTTTTTTTTGAAACAGGGCCTCAAGCTGTCACCCTCTGTAGAGTGCAGTGGCATCACAGCTCACAGCAACCTCCAATTCCTGGGCTCAAGCGTGTCTCCTGCCTGGGCCTCCCAAGGAGCTGGGACTACAGGCACCTGCCACAGCACCCGGCCATTTTTTTGGTTGCAGCTGTCATTGTTGTTTGGCAGACCCAGGCTGGATTTGAACCTGCCAGCTCAGGTGTACGTGGCTGGCGCCTTAGCCCGTTGAGCCACAGACCTCGAGCCAGCCTCATTTTGTTGTTGTTGTTAAAGGAGGCTTTGCTTTGTTTTATTTTTACAGACAGCTGGGTACCTGTTGGGGCTGCCTGGAAGTGAGGCAGTGACATGAACCAGGTTGGGCCTCCCAAGCCACTTTGAACTGGTCCTCATAACAGGTCACAGGGGAAGCAAACTGTCGTGTTTTTTTTTTCAGTTTTTATTTATTTATTTTTATTTTTGCAATTTAGTTTTGCCGGGGTTGGGTTTGAACCCGCTACCTCTGGCACATTGGGCCGTCACCCTACTCCCTTGAGCCTGAGAGTGAGGCAGTTTTTGATTTATTCTACTTTATTTAATTTGGTATTATTTTGTCTTTATTTTATTTTATGTTGTTATTTAATTTTGCTGTTCACTTTTATTTATACTTTAAATTTTGTTTTATATTTTTTACTTCATTTTGCCATTTACTTTTATTTACATTTTATGTCTTTATTTGATTTTGCTATTTACTTTTATTTATATTATAAATCTTATTTTATGTTTTTATTTGATTTTGCTGTTTACTTTTATTTATATTTTACATTTTATTTTATATTTGTATTTGACTTTCCTATTTACTTTCATTTATGTTTCGTGTTTTATTTTATATTTGTATTTGATTTTGCTATTTATTTTATGTATGTTTTATGTTTGTATTTGATTTTGCTATTTACTTTTATTTATGGTTTACATTTTTATTTGATTCTGCTATTTATTATGTATATTTTATATTTGTATTTGATTTTGCTATTTACTTTTATTTATGTTTTACATTTTTATTTGATTTTGCTATTTATTTTTATGTATATTTTATATTTGTATTTGATTTTGCTATTTACTTTTATTTATGTTTTATATTTTTATTTGATTTTGCTATTTATTTTTATGTACATCTTCTGTTTGTATTTGATTTTGCTATTTATTTTTATGTATATTTATATTATAGTTTTTGAACTTTCTATTCTATTTTATTTATTTCACTTCATTTCGCTTTATTTTTACTGTGCATGAGACTGGGTCAAAGCAGCTTTGGGGGAGATGTAGAATTTAACTGTGAACTAAAATAAAATCTCAACCACTCCGCACCCCCAGCGGCTGACTGACTGCATCCCCTTATTGGCTAAGGGGATCCCTAAAACTGAGTCGCTGGCCAAATAAGGGAGACCAGAGGCTCGGTGGTGCGTGTGCTCAATAAACTGGCAGGTTCGAATCCAGCCCGGGCAGCCAAACAACAATGATGGCTGCAACCAAAAATGGCCGGGTGTCATGGCCTGTAGTCCCAGCTACTTGGGAGGCAGAGGCAGGAGACTCGCTTGAGCCCAGGAATTGGAGGTTGCTGTGAGCTGTGATGCCACAGCACTCTATCCAGGGTGACAGCTTGAGGCTCTGTCTCAAAAAAAAACAAACAAAAAATAGAAGGGAGACCAGACCTGCCTCATCCTGTCCCCTCCATCCTTAGAGACGTCCTTTGTGACTCACTAACAGGCCTGAGGCTCTGCAAGACACCCCTGCAGCTCCCCAATACACTCAGCAAACCTCCTGGGTCTATGCATTACATACCAACTCCTGGTCTGTTAGACAGAGCCTCACTCTTACAGTCAATTGTCAGACAAAGAAATCTGTAAACCTACCTCCATCCTGCAAGCTCCCTCCACTTCTGAGACGTCCCCTCTTTTCAGTCGAAGCCAACTTGTGCCTTCCACACATTGATTTATGACTCCCCTGTAATCCCCGCCTCCCTGAAAAGCTGTTCTCAACCTTCCGAATGCCGCAGCCCTTTAATACAGTTTCTGTGGGCCGCGACCCACAGGTTGAGCACCGCTGCGCTGAATGTATGAAACCAAACTGCAACCCACCACCTCGAGTCCTTGGGCTCAAGACTTCTTGGGTGTGGCTCTGGGTCATGGTCTTCAAATTTGGGTCAGAAAGAACTTCTTTAAGGTTCTTTTGCAGCTTTGGCCAGGGCTGGGTTTGAACCCGCCACCTCTGGCATGTGGGGCCCGCACCCTACTCTTTTGAGCCATAGGCGCCGCGCCTCTTTAAATTATTTTACAGAGTCTGGCTTATTTTCTTTTGATACAATGGAGAGGAAATCTGATTTAAGAGAGACTCTGATATTTAAGCAATGAACTTGGGGTCCTGTCAGGCTTCTGGAGCAGGCTGAGGGGTTGAAGCTTCCCAGGAAGGCAAGCGGTTCCCAGAAGAGAAATGTCCCCTGCTGGACTGGTGCACTCAGCTGCCTGGGATGGTTTGGGGCCACCTGCGACAGGTGCAGGGCGATGAGTATCTGAGGATTTTCGAGGGTAGGTGAAGATGCAGTCGCTGCCAGGAACAGGGATAAACTCAACCCTCAGGGGAGCTGCAGATAGGATTCCGTTTCCTTCAAGTGCTGACCTAGTTACCAGCGCCCTGTAGCTCAGTATAGTCAGACAACACTGTCACCTTTGGCTGTGGATGAAACCACCTTCCCAGCCTCCAAATCCTCCTGGCAGGAGTGTGAGACATCAGCTGTGGAGAGGTGGCTGTTGTATCTCTGAGAAGCCGTGATTTTTCTCTCTGTTTTTAGTGCCTTAAGATGCACGTAATATAGAATCAATTGTTCAAACTGTCGCAAAGCGTGCAAGTCGGTTGCATTTCGTACAAGGCTGGGCAAGCATCCTCAGTTTTGGAAGACTTCTCTGACCTCCAGAGTAACTCAGTCCTCAAAAGTGTATCATCCCTCAATCCTACCCACCCGAAACTTGTAACAACCACAGATCTGCTTTCTGTCTCCCCGGATGTGCCCATTCTGGACAATTCATAGAGATGGGACCTGGCGATGTGACAGCTCTTGTGACTGCCTCTCTTCATTTAGCATAAGGCTTCAACGTTCATCAATATTGTGGCCTGTGTCAGAGCTGTGTTGTTTTTAGGTTGCCAAGAAATATTGCAGTGTATGCTCGTGCTGTGTCTGTGTTTATTGTTGTTGTAGTTTTAATTGGAGACACAGTCTTTGTCCCTCTGGCTAGAATGCAGTGCCATCAGCCTAGCTCACAGCAACTTCAAACTCTCAAACTCCTGGGCTTACGCTATCCTCCTTCTTCAGCCTCCCAAGTAGCTGGGACTACAGACGCCCGCCACAATGCCCAGCTAGTTTTTCTGTTTTCAGTATTTATATAACAATGAGGATACAAGGACTGAACCTGACATGGCTCTATTGAATTAAAGAGCCACAACAGCTGGCATCCCTTCTGGTACCGGGTGGGATGGGGAGGGACAAACTCCCCTGGTATTTATTCACCTGATAGGGCTGGCATAGCAAAATACCACAGTGTGAAGGCTGAGTGCAGTGCCTCACGCCTGTAATCCCAGCACTCTGGAAGGCTGAGGCAGGTGGATTGCCTGAGCTCACAGGTTCAAGACTAGCCTGAGCAAGAGTGAGGCCTCGTCTCTAAAAATAGCTGGGCGTTGTGGCAGGTGCCTGTACTCCCAGCTACTTGGGAGGCTGAGGCAGGAGAATTGCTTGAGCCCAAGTGTTTGAGGTTGTTGTGAGCTGTGATGCCACAGCATTCTACTGACGGTGACAAAGTGAGACTCTGTCTCAAATAATAATAATAATAATAATACCACACTCTGTGTGTCTTAAAGCACAAAATGTATTTTGTCACAGTTTTGGATGGTGGAAGGCTAAGAACAAAGCGATGACTAAGTTGGGGTTTGGCAAGGACACTCTTCCTGGATTGCAGATGGCCGCCTTCTTGCTGCAAGTTCACATGGCCTTTTCTTTGTGCTAAAGCAGAGATGGATGGATGGACAGTTAGAGAGAGAGAGAGAGAGAGAGAGAGAGAATAGATGACAGACGGTGGGTGGACAGACAGAAGGAGAGATGGAGAGATAGATGAATAGATAGATAGATAGTTGGGTGAAGGGATGGATGGATGGAAGGATAGATAGATAGTTGGATGGATGGATGGATGGATATTTAGATATATGGAAAGATGATAGGTAGGTATGGATAATAGGTGATGGATGGGTAAAAAGTTGTATAGATGGATGGATGGGTGAATAAACAGATGGATAGATAGAGAGATAGATGGATGGATGGAAAGGTAGATGAATAGTAGATGAAGATGATTGGTAGTAGATGGATGGACAGATGGATAGATTAATGGATAGATGGATGGATGAATAGAGGGATGGATAGAAGAACGAACAGATGGATGGATAGATGGATGGATGGATGGATGGTTGGATGGATGGATGGATGGATGGATGGATGGATGGATGGATGGATGGATGAATGGTTGGTTGGATGAATGGATGGATGGATAGATGGATGGATGGATGGATGGATAGATAGATGGATAGATGGATGGACAGATGGATAGATGGATAAATGTATGAGTGGATAGATGGATAGGTGGATGGACAGATGGATAGAAGATATAGATAATAAGTGATAGCTAGATGAATAGATGAATAGATAGATGGATAAATGGATAGATGGATAGATAATTATAGATAGATATAAATGATAGGTGATAGATCATATTACTCATGTCTCTCCCTCCTCTTATGACCTTTCCCCTTCACTCGGGTGACCTCATGGAGTGTTTATCACCTTCCAATAGACCGTATCTCCAAGTATAGACACACTGGGGTTAAGGCTGTCACCTTGTGTTCTGAAAGGACACAATTCAGGCTGTGGCACATGCACCTGACCAGACCAATATGTTGTCCTCCTTCTGACCCCTGGTCTCGATCCAGTAGGACGTAAGCTCTTCCCCACCATCTTGCTTGTCACCTGCGGACTCTGGGACTTCGCGGATGAGTTGCAGCTGGTTTTCAGAATAAATGAGAACTCCAGGGACGTGTTGGGGCCGGTCTGAGAACTCAGGCTGCTGCCCTGGTCACCCATCATGGGAAGCGCTCCACACCTGAGGTGGCATTATCTTTTCACACCATTGATTCTTTGCTGCTGCCAGGACGTAATTGGTGTTTCATTTGCCAGAGGCTGTCTAGGGTTCATGATCTTATTCAAGTGTATGGATCTTAATTTAAAAACTGTCTGCAAATGCTACAACGCGTCTCTGCCTTCCCCCCAAAGGACCTCTTTTAGGAACCCCAGGGACGGTTGTCAATATGATGACATGTAAAACACCATCAATATTTCCAACAGTTAGACAGAGATATTGGCTTGCAAACACTCCCCCAAAGAGACGCACAGATACGATATATAGCACATGCAACAGAGAAGCTGATTGCATTTCTGTTTGTCTGTTGGCTAAGTGGACAGAGTGGAAGTGGGGGGAGACAAGGAATTTCTCCGTTCTTTTAAGTGTTGGGGGTAGCTGAGGGGATGGATGCTCATTTAAGACTTTGAGACTTGGCAGAAGTTTTTTTTTTTTTTATTTAGTGATTGTCGCTATGGATTTGCATATTTCAGACATTTCCTGTCAGTGGAATCAGACAATCTGTGTCCTTGTGCGTTCTCTGACTGAGCCTCACACCTTCACATTTCATCTACGCTGTTGCCGCTGGTCTTAGAGTCTCATTCGTTTTCCTGGCTGAGTAACATTCCATGGGGAGCGTGAACCATCGTGTTTTTCTTGCTCTATGGATGTTCGTTGGGGTGATTCCACGTGAGATACTTTTAAACCTAGGATTCGGGCCCCATAGTCTAGGCTAGTCATGATTCCTTTGGGGTGTGTCACGTCAGAATTGAGCATAGAGGACTTTTTGCATTTTAGTCCCATGTGCTAGGTCTGTGTGACAAATGTTGACAGATGCAAAGGAAACATTTAAACAGCCTTAAAATTCACAGATAGACTGTGCAAAGTTCTCAGGAAGAAATCTAAGCCATAACATGAAGAGGAAGCTGATGTTCTCCATATGCAAAGGGACATACGCAATGGGCTTTCTGAAAAGGGCATTACCGTGTTCAGGGAGTAAGAAGGGCACAGTATGTACTATTGACTTTGAATGTTCAGTACATACTATTTGATTGTTTTTTAAACAAAAAACTGCAGGGCTGGGGGAGGATGCATTCCTGTTGTTTTAAGATGCTCAGTTTGGGGTGCGCCATGACAGAGGCCACAGGAAATTCACTCCAGGGTAAACACATTTGACACCCAAGAAAAGCTTGCCGCATCTGTCTGCCTCTCCATTGACAAACAATTGATGGGGAGCTCAGAGAAGACCCTCGGTTCAGAAATCAGTATTTCCAATAAACTGTCACGAATAACCAGTTGAATTCTGTGACCTCTGGCCTCTAGGGCTGGTGTGTTCCCTTCTGCACCTGACGTTTGGGGCTGGAGGAGAGCTGTCTCTGGTGGGGCGTCCTGTACCCTGGGGCTGTCAAACAGCAACCCTGGGTTCGAGTCATCAGAGGCCAGTAGCAACCGTCCCACCCACTTACGACAATCCACGTCTCCAGGTATTGGTAATTGTCCCTGCGGAGTGCAAATTTATTTTCAGTTGTGAATTCCTATCATAGATTGATGATAGATGAACAGGTTGATTGATAGGTATATACACGTGTGCCTGTATACATAGACAGGTAGACAGGCATAATGGATAGATATTGAGATAGGTGGTGGGTGGTAGGTAGGTAGGCAGATATATAGATGATAAATATGTATAGATACCTAGATAAAACATGACAGGGCCTATAGAGACACCCGGTATGGACTGGTCCTATATGTGAAAACAGAGTTCCTTCCCTCGTCATCAGAAAAATGCAAATCAAAACCACCCTGAGATATCACCGAACCTCACTGAGAACGGCCCACATCACAGAGTCTCAAAGCTGCAGATGCTGGCGTGGATGTGGAGAGAAGGGAACCCTTTTACACTGCTGGTGACACAGCTAACTAATAAAGCCTGTTTGGAAAGAAGTATGGAGAATCCTCAAAGAACTCAAAATAGACCTTCCCTTTGATGTCACAATCCCATTCCTAAGTGATCTCCTAATCCCCTTAGTAGCTATCTATCCAGAAGAAAAAAAAATCTTTTCACCATAAGGACATTTGTGCTAGAATTTTTATCTCAATTCACAATTGCCAAGATGTGGAAGCAACCCAGGTGCTGAAGGGATTAATAAACGGTGGTATATATGCACACCACGGAATAACATTGAGGCATAAAAAGATGAAAACTTGACGTCTTTTGCATTAACCTATATAGAGTTGGAGAACATTCTCTTTAGTAAAGCATCACAAGAATGCAGAAGCAAGAATTCAATGTGTTCAATAGTAATATGAAGGCAAAAGATGATCTAATACACACCCGTACAAAAGAAAAAATTCAATTTAATCCAAGTTGGGGGGAGAGAGCAGAAGGCAGGAAAGAGAGCGGAGGAGGGGGGCAGATGGGTGAACTTTCTCCTAACAGGCACAGTATAAAGTACATGACACCCCTCTGGCTGAGGGACACAAGTGCAACTTGGACTTGGCCTAACAAATGCAAACATACTAACCTACTTGTTTGTCCCCTCATATTAAACTGAAATAAAACAACAACAACGAAGAATTAAAGTTTGCATAATTAAGATATATCTTTGGCAAATTTGATTTACTTATTTAATAATTAGGGTTTTCATAGCCAGGTGTTGTGGCGGGTGCCTGTAGTCCCAGCTACTCAGGAGGCCGAGGCAAAAGAATCACCTAAGCCCAGGAGTTGGAGGTTGCTGTGAGCTGTGATGCCACTGCACTCTACAGAGGGGTATCAAGGGAAACTCTGTCTCTACAAAAAAATAAATAAATAAATAATTAGGATTTTCAGAATAAATTGCTATCTTTTGCCTGAAAAAAATAAATAAAACATATGGTCCATATTGCAAGTCAAATCTAATAAGAATAGAGTATAAATGTCTTAACACAATAATTAAGTAAGCGAGGAGAAGGCTATGTGAACCGTTCTGATGTAAGCATTCCAAATTCTATATAAAATCTGCACATTGTACCCCTTAAATGCATTAATGTATATAGTTATGATTTAATAAAAAAATAAGGAATAAATAAATACAACAAAGTCGCTCAGGGTCAGCACTGTGGAAGTTTGGGGCTGGAGGAATGTGTGGGGAGGGGTCCTGTGCACCGTGGAGTAGTGTCCCTGGGGCCCCGTTCACTAGGAGCCAGCAGCCTCCACACCCCCACATTGAGGCAATTAAAAATGTCTCCAGGCATTGCTAAGCATCCAGAGTGGGGGCAACGCAGCCCCCCCAGGGGAGGACCACAAGCCCAGGAGTTGCGTCTTGTATTTAGAAAAGACTCTGTCACCAGACTTTAGGTCTTATGCCTCCCCTTGCAAATCGATTACAGAGGGAACTGTGTGTAAGTGCAGAGGCTGATTTGGACATCATGGGAGAGCCCATGATGTGTTCCTTCCTAACAGGTTCTGGGTGATGCTAACACTTTTGGTGCTTGGACTATAGCAGACCCGAGGGCATTTAGTGAGAGACAGAGCCCACATAGAATCTCTTGGCTGTTTACTTTCTTATCTTTTAGAAACAGAACACCAAACGGTACACAGATCACCCCAATATTTCCTAGTTTCTGGGGCAGATCATTGTAGCTTGAAGTTCACCCAGGTTACTACAGCAAAAGCCTGGGAGGCTTATGAACAACAAACGTTTATTGCTCACAGGTCTGGAGGCTGAAGATCCCAGCGTGGCAGGTGCTGTGAGTGGTGGGGACTCAGCTCCTGGTTCATAGATGGTGCCTTCTCACTGTGTCCTCAGGTGGTGGAAGGGGGTGAGGGGCTCTCTGGGGTCCCTTTATAAGGACACTGATCCCATCCATGAGGGTCCCACGCTTAGAACCTCATCATATCCCAAAGACCCCACTCCCGACACCATCACCTTGCGGATGAGAGTTTCAGTTTTTGGGGAGACATACATATTCTGTCGATAGCATCCCCCACCAGCGTAAGCCACTGTTTGCTACAAACATTCATCACTACCAACTCACCCCAGTGAGGTCTAGCTCAGCTCACTTTCATCTCAAAACACCGTTTCCCTTTCGTCTGTCCCAAATGGCAACTGCTAGTACTAAAATACAAAGTACGGAATACGAGTTTTGGCAAAGTAGGAAGCCGCCCACTCTAAATGATTTATTTCACCTGGAGTGAAATCTGAACTTGGTAATTTTCAGTGGCTTTTCCACATTGAAGAAGGTTGCACCTGATTTGCACAGATTTGCATGAATCTATAACCCCCACTGCCAACTTAAAGTCTTTTTTTTGCATGGTGAATTTTCTTTTCTTTTTGAAACAATTTGTTACTTTTAAAAATTGACTAACAACAATTGTTTATATTTGTCCTGTTATACTATGATGTTTTGAAATATATGTGCATTGGAGGATGGTGACGTCAAACTAAATAAAACAGGCACACCTCATATCTTATTATTATTTTGCAGTGAGGGTCCTTAAAATCCATGCTTGCTGATTGTCACGTATATAACCCGTTGTTATAAACTGAATCTTTATGTTGTACAACACGTCTCTTGAACTTGCCCCTCCTTTGTAAATGAGATTTATATTTATTATTATTATTATTATTATTTTTGTGACAGATCCTCAAGCTGTCACCCTGGATAGTGTGCTGTAACATCACAGCTCACAGCAATCTCAAACTCAGCCTCCCAAATTCCTGGACTGCAGGCACCCACCACAATGCCTGGCTATTTTTTTTTTTTTTTTGTAGCAGTTATCATTGTTGTTTAGCTGGCCTGGACTGGGTTTGAACCTACCAGCCTCTGTGAATGTGCCTGGTGCCCTATCCACTGAGCTATAGGTGCCACCTCCTTGTGTAACTTATTTTATTTTATTTTTATTTATTGCTTTTTTAGAGATAGAGCCTCAGCTGTTGCCCTGGGTACAGTGCCATCATGTCACAGCTCACAGCAACCTCCAACTCCTGGGCTTAAGCGATTCTCTTGCCTCAGCCTCCCAAGTAGCTGGGACTACAGGCGCCCATGACAACGCCCGGCTATTTTTTGGTTGTAGTTGTCATTATTGTTTGGCAGGCCTGGGCTAGATTTGAACCTGCCAGCTCTGGTGTATGTAGCTGGCACCTTAGCCACTTGAGCCACAGGCACCGAGACTCCATGTGTATTTTTTTTTTTTGAGACTGAGCCTCAAGCTGTCACCCTGGATAGAGTGCAGTGGCATCACAGCTCACAGCAACCTCCAACTCCTGGGCTTAAGCAATTCTCTTGCCTCTGCCTCCCAAGTAGCTGGGACTACAGGCGCCCGCCGCAACGCCCGGCTATTTTTTGGTTGCAGCCGTCATTGTTGTTTGGCTGGATTCGGACCTACCAGCTCAGGTGTATGTGGCTGGAGCTTGAGCTGCTTGAGCCTCAGGAGCTGAGCCAGTTTGTTTTTTTGAGAGAAAAGTGCCTTTTCTTAAGCATGTACTGGGTCCTCTTAACTTTGTGCCCTTTATAATTCTGACCGCCTTTTTCTGCAAAAAGCAAAAAAAAGAAAGGGAATATTTTCAGATGCCAAGCCGGGTACATTTTCCAATATGCAACCTCTGAGCATTGGTTTGTGGTGTCTTGAATGGGGATAGGTTTCAGGTCCCCCCCCGAAGTATGGGGGTGCCTTTGTTTAAACCTCCCTGCACTCAGGGAGATTCCTGACATGGAAGCTTTGTTTATTTTTTCCGTAGGCTAATTGTACGGTTTGCTGTGGACCCCGAGGAATTGTGAAAAGCATTCACACCTGTTTCTTCCTGGGCACAGCGGCAGAGACCTCAAGAGACATTTCTTCCACAGGGGAGTTAATTATCAGACTCACCAATGATGTGCTCTCAGCCTCCAGAGGGCCCCGGGGCTTTCTGGAACCCCAGGTTGGGGCCACCACCTTTCATCTCTTACTGACATCAGGGTTTTCATTTTTATCCAAGACTTTCAACCCCGTTTTGGATTAACAGACCTGTTCTGGTCTCCAAAGAAAGTAACTTTCCACCTGCTCCTGGACATAGTTGACAAGCAGGGCTTCCTGAGATGGCTGATGTTTTGTTACAAGGATTATGATTTTGTGTGTATGATTTTTTAAAAGTGATGGTGATTGAAATGATGGTGATAGACACGTCACAGAAAATGCACCATCTTAGCCATTGTCAAGTACATTGTTTAGCAGCATCAAATGCATTTACAGGGCTATTGAAATATGTCCACCACCCACCTGCAGAAATTTCTTATCTGCCCCATCTGAAACTCTGTGTCTATAAACAGCAGCTCTCCGTGAACTGTTCTTTTAGCCCCTGCTAAGGAAGATTCTACTTTCTGTCTGTATTGATTGGACCATCCTAGGTACCTCGCAGGAATGGAATTATACAATATTGGTGATTTAGAAACTATTTCTGTTCAGCCTCTGTGGGCCGAGTTTGCCAAGAAGGTGTGGAGGGCTTTCTTCTGCCCATGGGAGGGTGTGCAGTGAATTCTTACGTTTCCAAGGTGTTCAAATAAGCTGGAGTTTTTAACTTGGCTTTGATGAGTGAGGATTCACAGGAAATGTCTTGGAATTTGATCTCAGAACGTATCTTAGGGCTACATTCCTGTAAAATTAGCAGGAAGGAGGGGAGAGGGTACAGTGGTTTTTAAGAATATTTGAGGCCGGTGTGGTGCCGTAGCTCAAGCAGCTGACGTGCCAGCCACACACATTAGAGCTGGCAGGTTTCAACTGGTCCTGGGCCTGCCAAGCAATGACAACTACAACCAAAAAAATAGGTGGGCGTTGTGGCGGGCGCCTGTAGTCCCAGCTACTTGGGAGGCTGAGGCAAGAGAATTGCTTAAGCGCAAGAGTTAGAGGTTGCTGTGAGCTGTGACACCACAGCACTCTACTAAGGGTGACAGCTTGAGGCTCTGTCTCAAAAAAAAAGAAGAATATTTGCAGTCATTGGCATCGTGCTTCCCTAAGAAGTTGTGTATTTTTTCCCTTTCTGTTCTGAACTGAAATTGCTGCAGAGTTTGCCAAGACTGAAATATAAGTCTATAGTATTAGGGGATTCCTAGAGGATTTTTTCTTTTTGTTTTTGCAATAAAGCCTGCTTCTTTGGGGGCAATCTGGCAGGTTGACCCTGCCAGTCTTGTGACTGCCTTTGGGATTCATTTTGTTGTCTGTATTCAGTTTTCACGTGCTACTGAAAGGTTTTATAGAACAGCCGAGAATTGGGATTTCTGCCACAGTCTCTACTTTGGAAGGAGGAGCTCAGAATACAAGGTGAAGTATAGCCATTTCTTTTTCCTGGAATTGAGATTTGGCGGTTTGCTTTAAATCATTCAACGTCTCTGTGTGGTTGGGGTTAGATTGTTTTGAGCAGAGGATTCCACCACAGACAGACACCCCTGTCACCTAATGCATCTTGCACTGATAAGATCCAGGCAGAAACAAGGTTGATAAGCAAATGCATAAGGGTTGCAAGGACATTCTTGGGTTTTAAATATTGCAAAATTCTGCAGCAGTGAGGTAAAAACCCTCTGTGCCAGGCCCCAGTTCTCTGGCTGGCATCCTTCAGATAGGGACCCCTAATCTTCTCTGGATCCACAACAGGAATGCCCCACTCAGAAATTGTCCCACCAGCAAGACTGTTACCATCTCATTGGATCATCCCTGCACCGGCTGTTGAGTAGTTGAGTAACATTTCTGGAGGGAATAAATAAATGTCAGATTGCTGTGGAGACTCTCAGGTCGTGGTTTAATGCATGTGGATGTTTTTTTCTGAGTTCTTCTTTGAAAAGGCCCCTGCAAAGTAACTCAGGTGCAATGCAAACTGTGATCAAAACTAAGGAGAGAAAGAAAAAAAAAAATAAGAAGGAAAAAGCCATGTGGAAGCCGTGCCCCATGGAAGTGTGAGCAGCCTCAGTTTGTCTTGTTGAAAATGGTCCCCAAATCCTCATGTCTGGCTTGAGGATTGACCTCTGAGGTTGCAGGGTCAGTCAGTGGGAAGGTGGGTTGTCCCAGCGGTATCCAGTGGAGCAAAGTGAAGGTTTAGATTTCCTGGAGAGGCCTGGCTAACCTGAGCCTACACACATACAGCAAATATAAAAGTCCCATCAGCAGTTAAATGTACTTTTTTTTTTTTTTTTTACAACAAAGAAACTCATCCTCCCACCCACCAACCAACAAAAGTCCAAACGAAACAAGAAGCAAAAACTCACACAGACAAAACTTATCCCTGAGAGAAGAACAGAACTTTTATTTTGGGAAAATACCATTTTTTTTTTTTTTTTAGAGACAGAGTCTCACTGTGTTGCCCTCTGTAGAGTGCTGTAGCGTCACAGCTCACAGCAACCTCAAACTCTTGGGTTCAAGTAATTGTCTTGCCTCAGCCTCCCAAGTAGCTGGAACTACAGGTGTGAGCCACAGGTGCCACAGGTGCCACAACACCTGGGTCTTTTTAGAGATGAGGTCTTGCTCTAGTTCAAGCTGATCTCCAACCTCTGAGCTCAGGCAATCCACCCACCAAAGGCCTCCCACATGCTGGGATTACAGGTGTGAACCACTGTGCCAGGCTGAAGCTTTTTTCTTTTTTTTTGTAGAGACAGAGTCTCACTTTATTGCCCTGGGTAGAGTGCCGTGGCGTCACACTGCTCACAGCAACCTCCAGCTCTTGGGCTCAAGCGATTCTCTTGCCTCAGCCTCCCTAGTAGCTGGGACTACAGGCACCCACCACAGCACCT
>CAUYON010015303.1:0-25345 GCA_963573935.1 Arctocebus calabarensis
AAAGTGTTCAAGAATCTGGACTCCGTGGGGGACAGACCTCCAGACCTCAGGGTGAGAGTGGAGGGGAGTGCCAGGAGTTCCAACTTGCAGGTGGAGAATATATACAGTTTTATACCGCTTTATGCCTGGCAGGAGGGTGCCTCGGCACAGGGGAAGGAGGTCCAGTTTTTAGAGGGTCTCTCCTGTGGGGTAGAGTGGGAGGACAGCCGAACTCTTCTCGCTTGTTTGTATGGAGGTATGGCGTATACTGCTAGCTGTTCTCTTGGGGGAGGGGACTCGCATCCGCTTGCTGATGTGCTTTTATTTGTATCCTTGGGGTCGCAGGTCACTCCAATAGGGTTGATGTGCGGTCCTCGACCTTGTCTCTTGGCTCAGCTCCAAACTGTTGGCTTTCTTGCTAAATGTCTGTCCTTTAACTCTCCTTCTGGACAGGAGTGTCTGCAGAAAGCTGGCTACAGACCGCCATCTTGGCTCCTCCCCACTATAATTTATTTTAAATAAATTTTTAAATATATAACACAATATTATTATGGCCATGCTATTGTACATTCAATGTCAAATTGTCTTTTTCTAACATAACTGCAATTTGGTACTTTAGAACATACATACATCTCTCCACTTCCGCCACTCCCCAATCCTGGTAACAACTGTTATACTCTGTTAATGTGTAATTTTAGGTTTGTTTTTTAAAATCAATTGGGATTCATTGAGGTTACAAAGAATTAGGTTATACTAATTGCATTTGTTTTGTAAAGTCCATCTTTCAATTGTTTCCCACCTCCAAGAGATGTGCCATAATCTGTGACTTCCCATCCCCCAACATCCTCCCTTCTCTCCATTTACTCATGAATTTTCTCAACTAGGGTGCTGCGGAAATAAAGTCTAGGAGATTATTTGATGTTATACCAGGTCCATATTAAAAATATGAAATTTTGTTGTGAAATAAATAAAATGATATATAATTGTTAGAGGGAGGGCAGTCATGGGCTACACAATTATAGGTGTATTGCTATCTTTCCATAGACCTCAAAGCATAAAAATACAAATGATCTTTGTATTTCTCTCATATAAAGTGTAATGTTTAGCATAGTAGGAAATTAAACTATCTGTCTGTAAACCATCAGTATCCCTGAAAACGGAATGCCTGGAAATTTGTAGAAAGCTCTATAGGGTGACACTGTGTCACAGACCCCTTTCACCTTCCTCCTCAGTGATTTTCCCATTGCAGTTCAGTCTTCTGTCACCAGGGAACATCAACATACCGCGAGTGGTCAACTCGACAAGGATGCCTACACAATGAGCAAGAAAAGATACCTGATTCAAACCCAGTGTCTGAACCATGTCTTGAATGATTATGTCTGCACACTGATAAGTGTGTGAACAAAAGTTTTCTAAAAAGGAAGTTGCGGGGAGGGCAGCGCCTGTGGCTCAAAGGAGGCCCCATATACCGGAGGTGATGGACTCAAACCTGGCCCCTGCCAAAACGGCAAAAAAAAAAAGGAAGTTGGGGGAAGGCGCCTTTATCATAGTGATGCAGGACATTTGACACCCGGACCAGCTCAGCGGAGCTGGCAGACCTGCAGCCTCCACCTTGGCGGTGTCAGTGCAGCGGCAGCGTGGCTGAGGAACCAGCAGGCTGTATGATAGGCAAGGAGGGGGACCTCTAACCCCCCACTGGAGGCTCCAATAGCCCAAAATGCGGGACAACTGCCAAGGAGACACCTGCACCTTGGTGTCTCCTTCACTTTACACTTTTGACTAAAAACGGAACCCCCATTTCCGATGCCTAGGTCAATTTCATGTGAATTTCCTAGGCCTTAATTCCATGAATGGACTCTGTCCATTCATTAATACATTCATTCACATTGCCCCAGTGGAAAGAACTGTGATACATTTCATTCATTAATACACTAATTCACCTTGCCCCTGCGGAAGGGACTGTGTTCATTCATTGATACATTCATTCACCTTGCCCCAGCGGAAAGAACTGTGATACATTTCATTAATTGATACATTCACTCACCTTGCCCCTGCGGAAGGGACTGTGTTCATTCATTTCCTGGCCAAGGAACCCATGCGCCTATATATACCCCAAGACTAAGAGCCTAAAGGGGAGACACCGAAAGACCCGGAGAGAAACGGAGGGAGCTTTTCTCTCCCCACTTGAGTTCTCTCTCTCTACCAGGAGCTTTAGTGTTTTTTGGTATTCTTTTCTGCAAATAAATTCTGTCTTACCACTGATCTGTGGTCGGCGGATTTGTTCTTCAATCACCGAGACCAAGAACCTGAAATTCCGGTATCAATGTGGTGTTCAATTTGCTTTGCTAGTTTTTTATTCAGGAATTATTGGCTAATATTTTGTTGAGCATTTTGTTTAGTTTGCTAGTATGTTGTGTTCATAAGGGAAATTGGTCTGTATATTTGGTTTTCTGTTGCATTCTTTCCTAGGCATAGTATCAAGGTGATACTGTCCTCACGGAATGAGTTACGAAGAATTACTTCCTTTTCAATGTTATGGAATAATTTCTGTAGGATAAGTTCTAGTTCTTAATTATAAGTCTAGCAGAATTCAGCTGTGAATCTGTCCACTCAGGGGATATTTTTGTGGGGAGATGTTGGTGCCATCACCAAGGAAGCAGGCCAGACAATGGATTGTAAACTGGAAGCTTGCAGGAGATGGGCCTCCTCATGTGTGTGGGGGAAAAGGTCCCAAGCAACCTCTGCAGCTGCTATTTCTTGAGAATAAGCTCCCCTCCCCTGAGCCCGACCCCCACACTGGAATTCCTCAGCTGATCAATTTCCAGCTGCCAAAGTCTGTTTGTTAACATCTTGTGTGTTGTTTCATAAACCTGCCACTTTGTCTCTGCAAGCTAGCTGTCCTGGCCAATCACTACTTTGTCTCTGCAAGCCTGCAGTCCTGGTTCCTACACATCTTGCTGCATAAGCTGCTACATAGGTTGTTACATAGCTCACTACATAGGTTTGTTACATAACTCACTACATAGTTTATTACATAGTTCACCACATAGGTTGTTACATAAACTGCTACATATTTTATTACATAGGTTGCTGCATATCCTGTTTCGTAGGTTGCTACAGGGACATCTGTAATTGCTATTTCAATCTCACTGCTCATTATTGTACTGTTCAGAATTTCTCTTCAGGGTTTCTCTTTTTTCCTGATTTAGATTTGGTAGGCTGTGTGTTTCCAGAATTTTACAGATTCAATGCAATCCCCATCAAAATACCATGTCATATTTTGCCAATCTAGAAAAAATAATTCTACACTTCATTCAGAAGTAAAAAAGAGCCCAGATAGCCAATGCAATCTTAAGCAAAAAGAACAAAGCTGGAGACATCACATTATAAAACTTCCTATTACACTACAAAGATATAACAACCCAAACAGCATGACACTGGTGTCAAGGTAGAGGTAAAACAACGAGACATAATAGAGGACCCAGAAATAAAATCAAATGCCTATAACCAACTGACCTTTGACAACACAGACAGCACCAGGCCCCGGGGGAGGGAAGGCCTTTTCAATAAATGGTGCTGGGAAAACTGGTAGCCACATGCGGAAGAAAGACACAGTATGTCCATTTATTGTGATAAACACAAATTAATTCAATATGGAAAAAAAAACATAAGTGTAAGACATGACATGAAATTAGAAAAATTCTAGACTAACATATAGGAAAAACTCTCCAGACATTGGCTTAAGCAAAGAATGTTCAACTAACATCCCAAAGGCAAATGCAACAACAATAAAAATAAATAAATGGGACTTGATTAAATTAAATAGCTTCTGCAAAGCAAAGGGAATAACCAACAGTGTAAACAACCAACTTACAGAATGGGAGAATACATTCACAAATTTCCGCAAGCTGTGGAAAACACCTTTTATGATTTTATTACCACCTGCTTTCCAGGCTTCCTCACTGCTGGCATAAATAAGCTAACATTAAAATGGCCAAACTGTGTCCATGCAGTTTTGATTAATTGAATTGCTTCTGGTTTGGGATACAATAAACTAAGCTTTTGATTTGAATTTGCACATTTCAAATTACTTTGATTAATTGTCTTGGTTCTGATTTGGGATATAATAAGCTAAGCTTTCGATTTGAAATTGTGCATTTCATATTTAATGACGTAATATGCCAGGAATGGAAAAACAAACATCATGTAAACTTTCTAATAATTTGGAGCTAAATGATGGACACAGAGGCACATGTGGACACAAAGCGATGTAAAGGCTACTGGTAACCAAGAATGCAGGATGGCAGGACAGAGTGAGAGGTAAACCCTTACTCGTCAGGTACAATGGATGTTATTTGGATAATGAACACTCTAAAAGCCCCTATTTAAGCATTCCACAGGGTATCCTGTAGCAGTAATGTTTTTACCCCTTTAATACTCTGAAATAAAAAGAAGGTATGAATAAGGTGATAAATAAAGCAACAAAGATATATTCTTAGATGTAAAAAAAATGACCTTATCTACTGATAGTTTACTTAGATTTAATTTGAAATTATATTGTATTGCATTATTTTGATAGGCATATTGCCTGCTTATTTTTCAGTATGGTTTATTTTTCCAATTCACTTATGAAAGTGGGATTTTGAAGTTCATGTCAGAGTCGATAGTCTACACACAGGCAGTGGACCCTAGAAAGGATACAGAGCCAGAGGTAAAAAAGCTCCGAATTTTTCCCAGGTGTATTCAGTTGCATTTAAATGGAAAGATAGATCCTGTTTAACATCTGGTTTGCACCTACCTGGGGCCAAAGGGTAACTTTATATGCAGAAAGAAATTTTCAAGTTCTCCCTACTGAGAATTTTAATTTTCACTTGTTTCTTTATGTCAATCATTATGTCACTCCCCAAACTTCAACAATGAGAAAGTTAAAGTAGCTCCTTTTCTCATGATATTAATCATCAGGTGCCAATTTTATGAAACCAGAGCTCCTTGTATCTGCCCTAAATTATTATAAAACCCAAATTAAAGATCAGTTTCTATCCATCACTGGCCACTGTAGGTTAAATTAATGGCTTTTGACCAATGCAGATGTATGATGGGGTTATATCTTCATGAAGCCCAAAATGTGGTAGATTGAAAACACATTGAACACACTTAACTGTCTGAAAATCATAGCTTAACCTCACTTATCTCAAGTGTGCTGAGAACAGTTACATTACCTACAGTTGGGCAAAATCATCTAACACAAATTCTGTTTCATAATATAATGTTGTATATTCCATGTAATTTACTGAATGCTTCATGGGAAGTGAACAACAGAATCGTTGTACTGGGCATGAAAAGTATAGTTTCAACTGTATGTCTGTCACTTTTCCAACATTTTTAAAGTCAAAACAATCTCAAGTAAAAGCATTACAAATCAGAGGCCATTTGTAATTGCTTGTTCAATTTTTGATTTTCCTTGTAGTGTATTCATTCTGTCATAGTAGTTACCTATTGCTGCATAACAACCCCAAATATAGTCACTTAAATCTACAAACATTTATTATCTTATAGTTTCTGCAGGTGCCTTCACCTTAGACTTGTATATTCATGTTTTTACCAGGGCTATAATCTCATTTGAAGGTCTAATTGGGCGAGCATCTTCTTCCATATTCAATCATGTGGGGGGTTCTAAGTATCCAGTTCTTAAGAAGCTGTTGAGGTCAGAGCCTCAGTTCCTCACTGGCTGTTTCCTGAGATATGAGGGTCTCAGTTGAGCCGCTCTCAACATAGCAAATAGCTTCTCATAGAATAAGCCAATGAGAAGGTATAAGCCAAGACAAAAGTCACTTTTGCACTACTACATGCTTTAGAAGTGAGTTGTCAAATTAAGGTCGCATTGAATCAGAGGCGATTGCACAAGGTCATGAACACCAAGCAAGACCATGATTGGGGTCTACGTTTGAGGCTGCCTATGAACCCAGGAAAACAGTAAACATGTTTTATTACATACAGTTTGCCCGCAAATATTACCATTTAGTAGGAGATCAAATGCATATTAAAATAAAATGTATTTAAATGGAATTAGATTGAGTATACTATTAAGCGGCACATTATTTTTAAAAACAAGAAGATGAAAATTGCTAGTCACTGGATTCAACAACTGGGAACACACAATTCCTAAATTCATACCTAAACATTGGTAATTAGAATTTATTTTACAAAATTTATATTAACAATATTTTTATATCTAGTAACATTTTATTTGGGTTCTATGAAAAAATATTATTTAAAAAGGCATTAGAGGGTGGCGCCTGTGGCTCAGTGGGTAGGGTGCCGGCCCCATATACTGAGGGTGGCGGGTTTAAACCCAGCCCCAGCCAAACAGCAAAAAAATTTAAAAAAACAGCTGGGTGTTGTGGCAGGCACCTGTAGTCCCAGCTACTTGGGATGCTAAGGCAACAGATTCGCCTAAGCCCAGGAGTAGTTGGAGGTTGCTGTGAGCTATGTGACACCATGGCACTCTACCCAGGGTGATAAAGTGAGACTGTCAAAAAAAAAGAAAGAAAGAAAGAGAGAGAGAGAGAGAAAGAAAGAAAGAAAGAAAAAGGCATTAGAGTATCCAACGGTTATTTCAATTTAAAAGTAGAGAAATAAAAATGAAATCCTAAGCTCCCCCAAGTGGACCCCATTTTAGCCAAAGACACAGAGAGAAACCTTAAAACTCTGTTCCCAGCTGTCATAAGACAGGAGGCCAAGCATGCCTTATCATACCCTGTCCTTTAATTGTCATTAGGCATTTTTCCCTAAAGGATAAATAGAAAAAGACCTTTGAAAAGACTGGCTTGCTCCACATCTACTTTCAATCAACCACTTAAACCTGCTCACGTCTTTTTGTGGTTTTGGCACAAGAGCTGACCAGTATTTCTGCTTGTCTGGAGGGCTGTGGAGCGGTTCTGGACAGTCTCCAGAGGGTGTGCAGTGAGTGTTTTCATGTCCTCTGTAAGGACATGGTGTCAGAGGGTGGTCAACGCCAAGGGCATCATACGAACAGCGCTGTTTTTGTTACATGCAGCAGGTGAAGGCAGGAAGCTTAATTGCCCAGGCGCGCATTTCGCCTTCCCTGAGTACTCAGAACTCCTCCTACAGTTTATAAATATGCATATTTTTTGCCATCTGTAAATCCCTGTTCCCAGTAAATTTCTCTCAAAGTTCCTGCTCTCAGCTTCTGCTTGAGGTTATTGTCTCCCAGCCTGTCAGAAGGTCCGCCCTGCAGGGGGCAACATTTTATGAGAAATAAAGTTCTCCTTTGCAATTTATGAACCTCACAAGTATAAAATCATGCTTAATAGAAATTATATACATCCTATGTATGACAGTAAAATAATTCTGTCTGCAAAGTGAATCACTAAAACATATTTATTTTGATCCATGATGCCTTCTCAAACTAATTCATTTTAGTGTTTTCCCAGGTATTACCTTGGCATGTTAAAACAGAGTAACCTGTATTTATGGCTCAATTTTAGGCAAATCAAATCTACCCTGTTGTGAATGAATAAGATACTATCTATCTAAAATAGTGCTTTATTTTGGATGTTCATAGGGCAAAAATAGGAAGATTTTTTTCCCCAGATTAAAGCAGCCAGTGAAGGCCTATAGTACATTAACTAATTAAGATATAGACGTTCTTTGTGTATTTTTTTATAATTTTATTTTTTTACTTAAATGTACACAGTATTTACTTGTTAATTGTACTGTAATAAATATGGAAATCAAATGTTTAAAAAAAAAGACAAAATACTGAAAATGAGACTAGGCACAGTAGCTCATGGCACTCTGGGAGGAGGAGCCCTTGAGCTCAGGAGTTTGAGACCAGCCTAAGACGGAGTGAGACTCTGGCTCTACTACAAATAGAAAAACTGGCCAGTTGTGGTGGGTTCCTATAGTCCCAGCTATTTGGGAGGCTGAGGCAGGAGGATCGCTTGCACCTAGGAGTTTGAGGTTGCCATGAGCTGTGATGCCGTATTCAGGGTGACAGAGTGAGGCTCTGTCGAAAGCAAACAAGCAAGAAAGAAAGAAAGAGAGAGAAATGATTTTTTTTAAAAAAAAATTGTATTAACACCCAAATCACTGAGCTCACCTCTGTCCTAGAACTCCAGGAAATAAATCCTGAAGCTAGAAGAGGGGTTTTCCTGAGAAGTTGTGCACTGCCGTCTAGAGCATCTGGCTGCAGCAGGAGGTGGCCGTGCTGTCGGGGAGCCGTTGCTGGAGGCAGGCTCAGGTGGTGGACAGCTGAGAAGAACTGAGTCGGGATGTTAGTTGAACGAATGCATCCTCGTTCTGGGACTGGCGCACGTGACCGCCCATGTGATCATTTTGTTTTAAAGATCAGGTTTAAAGTTTGCATTCTTTGGCCCCCAGTCAGGGTGATGATTCTGAATAAAGATAGAATGGGTGTGACAGATAGGACCCAGCACCTCGGAATACAAAGCAAGATAAAGGTGAGGCCACGAGGGGAAATGAACCACCTGAGGAGGTACACCTGCGTGTTTGACACGTTGGAGATCAGACAAAAAGAGAAAATGAAAAAATTGTGACATCCACGACAAATTTAGCTGGGCCCTTTGAGGATCCACGCACAAAATGCTGGGCTGCAGGGAAACTGGAAAATGCCCACGTAGCCACCCACCTTCTGCAATGGCCCAAAGGGGAAGCGGGTGGCCTGCGATGCTTAGCCGTGGGGCACTGCGCTCTCAGCTCCTGATTTCCAATCTCATTCAGTTTTCTAGCAACCAGACTTAATTCCCATATTTTCTTATCTTTGTGTCCTCCAGTTCAAAGCCTGGCTTCTCTGTGCAGGGTCCCTGTAGCCTGCCGGGACCTCTCCTGCTCAGACCCCTGTCCCACCACCCTCTGACACTCTGTCAGCTCCACTCTGGCCGAAGCTAAACACTTGCTTCAACTTGCGATTGCTATTCTGCTCTCTCTGGATTTCCTCTTTTAGAGTGTGCAATTCTTGAGGACAGAGACCAAACAGTGTCCCTCTGAGTGGCCACCAGGAATCCAAAGGTGACCCTACTGGGAAGTCCACCATGGGCACACCCGGTCAGCACAGGGATCCCAGTTCAGTGGGTGATGGACAGAAGAGGAAATCCCACTTCCTTTGAAGAAAGGGCATTTTTTGAGGTCCCCAGAAGCCCAATGGCTACTTGCTCTGGCCTCTCCTGCCTAAGTCACCACCCGCTCTCTGACTACTCAGAATCCCACAGAAACCCGAGAGGACTTCATTCCTTTCCATGATCCTCCCTCTCTGGTTTAGCAAAGGGCCCAGGGCCAGAAGCTGGGGGATGTCCCTTCCGAGGCTGACTGCTGTTTCCTGGAGACTGTGCAGGAGGAGGGACATGCCTGGAACCTAAACGTAGCATTTATTTCAAGAATTAAAAGAGCTTTTCTATTGTTCATTGGAAAAGCTGTAGCATCCCACGGCAGGGTATAATGCCACATCAATAAAATCGCAGGTATTTACTCCTTTTCTTAAAAATGTGGAATTTCCATAAGGACCATTTTCCTTGAGTAATGCTAGTAATGCTTTATGATAAGTAGACTTAATTTTTAGTATTGGAAATGAAAAAACAAAGCTTCAGGCATGAAGGGATTTTATACAATATATGTTTAATTATGAATATAGAGAAACAGGAGGGCTAGGCATTGAGCAGTGGGGTCGCTGTGCAACTTAGTTACTATGGTGACAATGATAATTACAATGAAGTGGCATTAAGCTCTGCTCTAGATGGGCCTAGTGCAAAAGGAAAAAAAGTAATTTGAAGGGCTTGAATACCCAACTCAAATCACAGATAGAAAAACCAAAAAGAGTCTATAAGAGCAAGAAAGGATGTCCTTATTGCAGGGCAGATGTGGTGAGGACCTAGCCTGGGATCTGATCATTATTTACTGAGTTTCACTTTTATTGCAATACACGCTCACCCCCAACTCTCAGGTCCCTTCAGCTAAGATCAGGATGGAGGTGGATACAGGGAGAATCTAAGGTAGGGGATTGGGACTGTGCAGGACAGACTAGAGGCCTTTGAGACCCACCCTCCTGATATCCAGGCTCTTGTGTAGGTGGGTGCCTTCTCTTCAGTGTGAGCAGAACCCCTGACTTGCTTCCAACCAGGGGCCTATGGCAAAGGTGACAAGACACCTGGCTGGGTGGTGCTTTAAGCCATTAGGTTTGTGGTCATCTTGTTACACAGCTATAGATAACTCATGCATAAAATTTGGCCAAAGACAGTTGAAGCTGAGAACATTGAATCCCAAATTCCACTTGAATTTTCTTCCTTAACTTACTCGCCTACCCTCAAGTCCATGGGGACCCAGTTTCTCCAGTAAAATGTTCTTCCAGTCACTGCACCCAGGGCAGTTTGCTCAGAGGGAGTTGCTCATTTTCCTCAGATCTGCCCCCAGCTCTCCATGTTGCCCCTGGTCCAGGATGTGTGGTAGGTCCTGGCAGAGCCCAAACAGAGAGGTAGCGAAGGAGGTGCAACAGTCTGACGGTTTTTATCTGTAGGAGTTAGACAAGGAAGCCTGTGTGGGAGTGACCCATATGAGCACTGAGCCCGGATTTTCTTTCATGTTTTAAGTTGTCTCTTTGCTCTATCAGTCATTTCCTTTCTTACGGAGAAGTTTCTAGTGAGGCCCAATCCCATTTGTCTATTCGTGCTTTTTGTCACCTTGGCATTTGGGGTCATATCCAGAAATCTCTGCCACGACCAATGCCAAAAAGCTTTTTTCCCCATTTTCTACTAGTAGTTTTACAGTTTCAAGTCTTATGTATATTTATCCATTCTGAGTTGATTTTTGTGTATGATGTGAAGTAAGAGTCCCATTTCATCCTCCTGCATGCGAATATCCAGTTTTCCTAACACCATTTTTTAAAGAGACCCCCATTGTGTGTTTTTGGCTCTTTGTCAAAGATCAACTGACCATAACTGCTTGGGTTTATTTGTGGCTTTAATGTTCTATTCTATTGGTCTGTGTTTCTATTTTTATGGCTAGACAATGCTGGTTTTATTACCATAGCTTTGTAGTACATTTGAAGGCAGGTAGTGTGATGTCTCCAGCTTTGTTCTTTTTGCTCAAGATTGTTTTAGCTACCTGAGATTTTTTTTTTTTGGCCAAGTCTCACTATGGCACCCTAGGTAGAGTGCTGTGCTGTCACAGCTCACAGCAACCTCAAACTCTTGGGCTTAAGCAATTCTCTTGCCTCAGCCTCCCAAGTAGCTGGGACTACAGGCACCTGCCAGAATGACCAGCTATTTTTTTGTTGCAGTTGTCCTTGCTGTTAGGCTGGCCTGGGCCAGATTCAAACCCAGCAGCGTGGGTGTATGTGGCCAGCACCCTATGCATTGAGCTATAGGCATGGCCTATCTGAGATTTTTTATGGCTCTGTACAAATATTAGGATAGTATTTCCTATTTTTATAAAATGTGTCATTGGAATTTTGACAGGCATTGCATTGAATCCATAGATCACTTTAAGCAATATGGACATTTTAACAGTATTAGTTCTTCCAACTTATTTGTGAATATAGGTTACATTTCATTTATTTGTGCCTTCTTCAATTTCTTAATCTACAGAATGGGAAAAAATATTTGCAACCCATATATCTCATGAAGAGTTAATTTCCACATTTCACCTGGAGCAATGAGTGAGATTCTGTCTCAAAAACAACAACAGTTAGTTTCCAAAACATATAAGGAATTCAAATAGCTCAAACAGCAAGAAAACAAATAATTTAAATTTATAAATGGGTAAAGGACCTGAATAGGCATTTCTCAAGAGGAGAATGGCCAACACTTCTATGAAAAATGTTCAACATCAGTAATCCTCAGGGAAATGCAAATTAAGTACAAAATTAAATATCTCCTCACACCTGCCAGGATGACTGTGATCAAAAACACAAAAGATAGTAAGCATTTGCAAGGATGTGGTGGAAAAGGGAGCACTTAAACCCCTGTTGATGAGAATGTAAATTAGTATAGCCATTATGGGAAACAGCATGGAGGTTCCTCAAAAATCTAAAAATAGTATGATCTAGCACTTCCACTTCTGAGTGTATGTACAAAGAAAATAAAATCAGTATATTAAAGAGATATATTCCAAGTTCACTGTAGCTTTACAAAGAATGGACATGATATGGAAATAACCTGTGTCCATCAATAGATAAGTGGATAAAGAAACTGTGAGATATATAGATTTATGTATGTGTGTGTGTGTGTGTAGCATATGTGCAGCTCTCAAAAGAGGGGCTGTGCCTTCTAACTCTGTAACTGTCCAAGTTATATTTCCCTGTTATTTTTATGCCATCTTTGTTATCATGCCAGTATGGGAAGTAGGGCATATCTGCTCCCTGAATAATCACTGTTTTGACATGAGTGCCCAGGGTGTGGTTAGTTGACCATAAATTCCTCAAGAATGAAAGCACCGTTGATTCAAAGTGTTCTAGGTAGAAATACACTAAGTCCGTTGGGTAGAAACGTGAGGGAGAACCCTGCCACACGGCTACAGACACTGGGACGCCGCCCCTTCCCTGAAAGGGCAAGTTGCCACCTGCCAGTTCCTGCACTTGAGGGAGGAAAATATTCACTTCCTATCCCCACGTGCCTGAAAAGCTGCCAAAGCCCATGGTCCACAGCGTGTGCTGTAGACAGGACAAGAGGACAAAGTCTTGACCAGAGTTCAACTCACTGGATCCTGTGGTATTGCGGACACACGATGAGGCAATTTTGTGAGTCCCAGAATGTAACTGGGACTAGTCGCACAGAGTAACATGCTGGGGTCTGACATTAACTTCCTGTTGTGCGATGAATATTATTTTGCTAGAAGAAGCCAGAGAGAAGGCTGTTGCTTGAATTCGCCAAGTCCTTTTAAAAAATAATACCACACTCAACGGGCAAATTTCAGAGATTAACACCATAATAAAGTTTGTGAAAAATAAAGGTATCGTGACCCCTAACATATTTCACTGAACTCTCCTTCATGACTAGGACAGAAACTGTAAAGATCTTAGACAACGGTCCAGGAATAACACGTTTTACCAGGGAAGGTGCTCAGAATATAGTATGTTAACTGGAGTGAATCACTGTAGTGCTTGGCACCCACTATTTAGCTAATGAACTGCATTTTTTCCCTGTATCTTACCAGCAAAGATAATTGTTTTATGTAGTTTTCTTCCAGTATATGCTGTATTATGTGCAATATACTTTTAGTTTCTTTACTCCAGGCTAAGTTTGCTCTCTTGTTATCTTTCAATATGCTGTTTTGAGAGACTTTGATTATTTGATTTACCCATAGGACCTCACACCAGGGTGTTATAATTGCGTCATCACACCGATAGGATCTTGACGGTAAGATGCAACAAACAGACTTTGTAAGACCCATGCCTATTCCGGGGAAATAAGTCCTATAAAAAATGTCCAGGGACCTGACACATCAGTGAAGTATCCAAAGACACGTGAAAAAAAGAATCAAATACAAACGCGTTTAGAAAAATGAAAAGAAAAAAAAGACTTCTTGTAGAAGTGCAAGACAGTCAGGCTTCAGAAGACTCAGCAAGTCAGAACATAGCAGGCATTTTAATGGGAAAATCTCCTGCAAAACTGTCAAGCCTAATGAGCTTTCACCCACCTGTTTATGATGGAGAAAGAATAATTTTCTCACAAGTTATCACCCCACAAAGACACCGCATGTCTTCAGATATCTTCAGTTATTACAGGTCTGGGTTGAAAATTTGTTTTTGTTAGGGAATCAGAACTGACAGGAAATTCTTGTAGTTTTATCATTTTTGGTCTCAGGGCACAAAGCTTTTTTTTTTTTTTTTTTTTTTAACTTGTCTGTGAGATGCATAGCCACGGCAGAGGAAAGGAAAGGTGTCAGTTATGCCCCCTACATAGCCCACATCAGGATGTGGCTTCCATCTCTGTTTTCTTGGCCTTAATTGCTTTGGGGGTTCTGGTGATGAAGGGAAATACTTTCACTGGGAAACATGGGCACGGAGGCAGCGAGCTGAGACTGCTTCTTTGGGGTTCGGCAGATGGGGAGGTTCACACAGGGCTCCTGGCGCTGTAACTTTCAGCCACGTGTGACTGAATTGACATCTCTCCATTCTGTTCCTGTAGCTGGTGGGACTTTGTCATTTCCCTGGTTCAGGACCTGTGTTTTTCAGATAAACACAGGAAAGTGTTCCTATTAACAAAGGAAAGTGACTAGCTATCCTGAACTGTCCACCTTTGCCCTTGCAAACCCACCCTCCGCTGTCTGCATGCACCTGTGCCCAGGATGTGCTCCTGGGAAAAACTCCTGAGCGCCCTGCTCTTCTGGCTTCCAGCTGGACTCACGCTGGATGCAGGGAAAGGGAGTCTCACCCGACTGGGTCCCTCCCCACCCGGCTCCTGGGAAGGTGGGGCTGCTTTCCTCCGGTGGGAGCACAACGTTTTGTGTCCTTGCTGAGGTTTGCAGTCCCTCTCTGGTTGTACAGCAAACCTGCAGGGCTATTTGCCCTCTGCAGCTGCTGCTCCTGGGTGCTGTGCATTGTTGACCCCATCAGCTCCCCAAGTCACTATAAGCTATTGTTTTTATTAAAACTCTCCTCAGCATGCCACCTGTTTCCATCAGGAGACTGATTGAAACCATCATAATGTCAAGAAAAAAACAGGATATGTAAGTAACCATTAAAAAAATAATAAAATAACAAAAACACTCTCTGACCACCTAGAGTCTTCTGAGCTGTCCTTTGCCAGATTTTCGTTCAGGTGGGTTGGAAGGACCTCAGACCAGAGGTAGAGGGCAGAACTTAGTGAAGCAGCAAAGTCGAGTGGTCACCCCAGGCCGTCACGGACCATAGCACAGATTGGCTTCCATCTGGCTTGAGGAATTGCTTTCATGGGCTCTTTTCTCTTGTTTTAACCAAACATGAGCACTTACCAGAATCTGGTTTTGAGGCAGGAGCGTAATGCTGAATCACACTGTGCTCCCCAGGCAGGAATGGAGAGGCTACAGATCTGGGGAGAGACACAGGGATCTATTCTTTCTCCATTGTAAAAAAAAAAAAAGGCAGCTCAGAGATGCTGGTCAAGGATGAATAATAAAAAGAATAGAAATTGAGGAATAGAGAGTAGAATAGCAGTAGCAGGGCTGGAGGCACGTTGAAAAGAAAGATTAAGCAAAGCCAGGGTTAGAACCAGTAATACTATATTTTGTGAAATGAGGAAATGAATCTTATGTAATTACAGAATTTATTTTCTGATCTTTAATTTTTCTATATCATGAAGTATGATATTTTGTTATACTCTACCTACAACAGCATCTGATATAGAGTAAGTTATCCATAGGTATTGGCTCCATGGAAGAATGCATTTCTATTTAAAATTGTGGAAGAGTCAAACAATTCGTGTTGTAATCAGCAACCTGTGTCACATTATAAGAAAGATCAGTGGTCATGTAAAGCAGTTGACTTTACAGAAGTCATGTTTGTTATGGCAGTTGACTTTACAGAAGTCATTCTGTTTATTATGGCAGAAAAGTTGTTAGAAAGGACTGCCTTCTCTCATGCATATCCAAAACTCCGCCCCGGCATCTGAGAGGCTGCGAATATACGCCAGGCACACGCCGAGGAAAAGCAGGGAGGGAGAGGGGAAAGTCTTCATCCTTGTAACTCAGGGGAGGATAACCAAGGAAGGTTTCAATTTTTTCTTCATCTTCAAAAGGCCACACTCGATTTCTCTTCTTATTCTCATTCGCCTTCTGCATCCGTTAGCCTCATTCCCCCAGGACGACATGGTCATTAAGGACTTGTTAATTAGAGAGCCAAGAAAAGATCGTTGCAAAGTACAAAGCCATGGTCCTTTGCTCCAGCAATCCCATAAAGTGATAGAAATTTCTTATTTTTACATTCCCTTTACATATGTTTTATTTCTTCCATTGTAATCGCGCATGCCACTTCACTAAGGACGCACGAGCCCCTTCTGGTCTAGAGGTGTGGCTCAGCTGTGGGTCTCCTCGTCCTCGGGTAGTGCTCATTGTTCATTAAAAGATTCTGAGTGGTCACTGAGTGCCCTGCCACGCTCTTCTGCCTTCTCAGGGTCACACTCATGCAAAGATATTTAAAGATAGAAGAAGAATAAATGCCTTCAACTAAACCTTACTTGCAGGAATAAAAATCATTTTGCAATGTTTTTGGTGAGAATGCCTTTCATTTACCACATTTCTCTGAAATGGACTTCTCAGTTTGAGGTATTTCTTAGTAGCCTGGGAGGTGAAGTTCTTTCTGAATCTCAGGATGCTGCTGCACGCTTACATCTGTCTTCAGACGAGCATTCTGAATCCTATCCTGATGTAACGCAAGGCATTTTAAGGAATAAAATGTCACTAATGAAACAGATAATTTACTCTCTTACTTTTTAGTGTCTCGATTCTTACAGAATATTATTTCTAAAATAATTCCTCCAGGTCATTTAGACTTATCATATCCTACATACCAAAATTTTGTACAATAGTACTTTTAAAGATGCCATACCTAATTATTTGAAAACACTTAATAAATGCTGAAATTCAAGAGCTGTATAGTCCCAAGTCTAGGAAGGACAGTGTGAGTAACAACTGTTGTACATGTTTCTTCAAGCTGGCAGAGTTCTCCATTCTGACCCTACAATAGCATCTCAGGTAGGGGGGCTTTTTAAACATGCTGGTGACTGGGCTCTGACTATACCAGAATGTCTGGGGGTAGAGGACGGGGCTTTTGGTGATTTTAATGTGCACCCACTTTGCTTTTATTTAACAAAAGTGAATCAAGAGATTAAATTAAGTTTTAATGCCCAAAACTCTTGCCAGTTTTTCATAAGAATACCATGGTCGCAATCTCTTCCTTTAGTGTATGCAGAGAGGCTGGAAACAGGCATTCTCTGACAAGTGAGAAAATCTTCTCCATGGAGAAGATAAGGTTGTCAATAGCTGGAAGGTAGGGAGTGAAGGCCAAGTAGGTTTATCTGAGTTCTTCTGCTGTAAGCAGAATTGTGCTGAAAATAGTACAATCAAATAAGATACCTTGGGGGGGGGCCTGAACTGCTTCCTCAGCACAGCTCCATTCCCATACATTTATTGGTTTCTATTATCAACTATAAATCAAGTTTGATTTAGGACTATGTTCTGCTTATATCAGGATTTTTCAACTACTCTATCAGAATTCCTTAATATGAATTTATTTTATATAGTTAATTCAAAAAGTGTATTTCTGGGAATATGAAGCAATTATTCTTGTTTTTATTATCTATACGCTTATGTGTATATATAAATCATTTTTCTAATTCAAGAATCCACGGAACTGCCTTTAACTGTAGCCACTGAAATGCCAGTAAATGCAGAAGCTATCTGGTTGCATGAGGCTCTCAAATTAAACTCTGTCTTTGCAACATATAAGCTGTCAGATAAATGCACTGACTGATGGCTTTCATAACAGGAGCTTCCACATACACCACTGGGCTTGTGCACTTTGAATAATCAGTCACCTTGTAAAAAGATACTCTAAAAAAGACGGATTGGTTGTGATTTACCCAAAAGGAGTAAAAGTATTCCCAGAATGCATCAAATACAGAGAAAAGTGGAAGGCAGCTCAACCAGTGCCTTCATTGCCCTAATATTAATATATTATTGATACCAAGGAGAGTTTACTCAGAAACTGTCAAACAGATTTCTTAAGATAGACAAGAGCCAACAGCAGAAATAAGATTAGCCTTTTAAGAAGAATTACTTGGACTCAAATTAAGAGACTAAAGTTACATCTAAAGCCCACTGGAAATATTCTCACTAGATTTTAAAACAGGACTTACTCTGTTTCTTAGTAGATATGTTCAAATGAGGAATCGGATACATCCTTGTGGCTTTCTTGTTGGCCTTGTAATGTTGGATAGAGCGATTCTTGCTTCAGTAAGAACATCTAAAATTAATATCCTCCAAAGGTATTTAGACCAAACATGTATTCTTCGTAAAAGGTGTGGCATTATAAGGACATTTCCCTAGAATGTGTATTGCAGCTCAGTTCACAACCAAAGTGCCCATTAACTCATGAATGGATAAATAATCTATGGTATGCATAGACCATGGAATACTGTTCAGCCATAAAGAAAGATGGAGACGTCACATCTTTTGCTTTTACCTGGATGGATTTGGTGAACATCCTCCCAAATAAAGTATCACAACAATGAAAAAGTAAGCATTCAACATACTCAAAACTAATAAACAAAAGTAGATGAAGAAGCACATGCCCACACAAGAGAAAAATGCAATTAAATTCAAGAAGTGGGGAAGAGGGAGGAGGAGGGGGTTTGGCAAGCTCTCACCCAACAGGCACAAGGGGCAGATGGCACATCTCCTGGGTGAAGGGCTCAGCTACGCTAGGATGTTACCTAACTAATACTAATGCAAACAATGTAACCTAATCGTATGTGCACTCATATTAATGGGAAATTAAAAAAAAAAGAAAGTGCCCCATTAAAACTTGGAAGTGCTGGCTGGGCACTTACGTAATGAAACGTAATGAGGCTGAGGCAAGACAGGATGACAGGATGACAGCAGGGACTAGATCTGAAAGAAGTTACCTTGGACGTGACCTGGAAGCCCTTGAGGAACATTACCAGGGACAAGATGGCAGTCTCATTGGCACAACTGTGCAATAAATTCGGATCCTGTGCGATTCGGATCCGGTCCTCCAAGACCGAGGCTTGTGAAAAGGCCTATTGTTCTGGCCCTGTGATAAAAATCATAGTTTATACTGGAAAAGTCAGTAGCAGTGATCGATTTCAGCATAGCAATTAACCAATATGTGGGACCAAAGAGCAAGGTTGCCTCTTGGGTAGATGTGATAACTGAGAGGGAGATGGAGCCAGGAAAGGGGTGTTTGAAGACTGAGGAGAGACAAAGTGACATGACAACTTCAGTTTAGGATACAAGGAGCTCAGAATGTTTGTAAGATGCTGAGATGAACATGAAAGATTGTGTCTAAAGTGGAGGAAGGAAGGCAGCATTGGAAAGAGAAATCTGGAAATGTTTTACAATGTATTACAGAAGAAGTCATGGGGGTAAATATGGTGGGCCAAAGAGACGTTTTCTTATAGAGATGAGCTCCAAGTCCAGACCCTAAAGGAACACCAGCATTTATAGGGCACCAAGAGAGACAAGGCTAAAAGAGAGACTGGGTGGGAAATAATGGCCTGTGTGGTGGGAAGACAGCCAGCCAAATGTCATAAAAAGATAGGGAGGCCTTCCAATTTTTGCTCAAATGTGTAAAACAGTTGGAAGTCTTCCTTAAAATAAGAAAAAGTTGGATGAACTGAAAATTGGTTACTTTTCTTGAATTCACTAGAAACTGAGGTCACAGAGAAAGTCACAACCACAGAATTGGGATCAACAGGCACATCCTGAGAGGTGGGGCACTTGAGATTTGCTTCCTTTGATGCCAGATATGAGATGAAACACTTAGATAGTAGATGTGATGCCTCGTCAGGGACTGAAGTCTCCTGGGGGTAGCATCTCCGCAGGCTCTGCCTCTGGGCTCCCCACTAGGTCATCATGGGGTGGGGTCACAGGAACTCCCAGCATGGCCCTGGCAGTGGACTGTCCATCACAGGGCAATTCTGAACCCTAATTCTTGTTGGGCAAAGGAACCACTACCCCATGCAGGCTTCCCCAGCCTTCCTGTCTCATCAAAAGAATTAAAAATGTTATTTTTTTATCTTCCATAGTTAATGGAAGAGATAGCATATAAGAAACAGACTGGGAGTGCTGGAGCCAGGAAAAGAACTCCAGGTCAAGGAGTAAAAAAGGCTGATGCCTTGGACATGAGGGCCGTCTCCCTGAGTCACAGCCCAGTAAGAGACTCAACTTTAATCCTAAGAGTAGAGAATACCTTCTTCCTCACACAGTAAGCAGCAAGCACATCACCCTCCATTAGTAACAGAGGATCACAGTCTGAAGCGCTGCAAGTCCCACACTCCCTGGGGAGCAGTGAAGAAGGAAATCCCGAACCCCAGAGGGGAGAGAAACAATCCCCTCAGTAATTTAAAGCTTCAGCTATCTACATCTGTATCACACATTAAACTTGGCCATGGATACTAATTACACACTGCAGGAGTTTATCCTGGTACACTTGGTGCTATAAAACATGTACTGGTTTCTACAAATATTAAACCCATCCCAATAGGCAAGATGGCTGCCTGATGACACAAAACAATGATCAGAACCAGACGCACACATGACCTAGATGTGAGAATTAACCAGAAGAGGAATTTAAAACTACCATGACAACAGTAGTTTCCATGTGATTATTCCCCTCAAAACTCATATGGAAACTCAATTCCAGGGAGGGGCCAACATAGTACAAAGAAGTGGCCACACTGCTGCTGTCTGGGCTGGACACTGCACACTGATGCTCACCTGCACACGGACCCCAGAGGGCTCACACTGCGCACAGATGATCACCAGCACACGGATGCCAGGGTGCTGCACACTTCACACGATGCTCACCTGCACACAGACCTCAGAGGGCTGCACACTTCACACTGATGCTCACCTGCACATGGACCCCAGAGGGCTGGACACTGCACACAGATGCTCACCTGTACATGGACCATCTTGCAGAGAGCATTGTTGATCATCAGCGAATCAGTGGGAGACTCGCAGAGTGAGGAAGATTTAGACAGGGAGTTCCACCCACCAAGATCAGAGGGTCCCTGGGGAGATGGCTGCATATGGGTCAGTGATAATGAGAGAACCCCAGGGTTCCCCGCTCCCCAGTCAGGCTTGGACTCAGCTGTGGATCCCCCTACTACCCTACCAAGGGGCTCTGTGCTGCTCAGGGAGGTATTTAGGGACTACACAGTGAAGCTGCAGATTCAAGCCGGCCTCTGTTCCCTGGTTGCTGCAGCTGGTGCCACTCTGAGCTCTTGTGTCCAGAGCTCCCAGTCTATACGGGGATCAGCTTCACTCCAGTAGTCTCCACATTGCACCTTGTCAGAATGATGAGGGAGCAGGGGGAGCAGACACACTCACATACCCCCGACTGGGCATCAGGAGCCCCTCACTAGGGAACTCTGGCAGAGACTGAGTGGTCCCACAGCAGCAGCCTTGGCAGGACTAGGGAGGGAAGAGAGCCTCTGCTGTCTAGCATCCTGGCCTCCACAGCCCCATACCCAATATACAGAGCAAGCCCTGGGGACTGTGAGCTGCCACACCAAGGCCCACACTCCTGCAGACCTGAATTCTATGCAGCAGGCTGTGTTCCCCAGTCTGGCAGGCTAATGGTCAGGATACCCCCTGAAACACAACCCTGCATGCTCTGCAGTGGGCCTTACCCTGGGCCTGTGTGGTCCAGCAGCCCCCACCCACAGACCCACATGCCATGTAGCAGGGCACACCTTTTGATTTTATGTGCCAGCTGGAGGGGCTACGCCCATGCAGCCTGAAATAACAGACCACCAAAGCAACTCTCCTTATCCCTATGCACCAGCAGGTGGGGCGTACCCCCAGGGCACTGTTAGATGACAAGCCTGCAGTCTAGCTCTGCACTATAAAACATGCTAGCTTACAAGCCACCCTGCCACATCCTGCCATTACATCTAGTCCTAGGTGGAGCAAATACTCACAGCCATTGCACCTGAGGTCACTGCCTGGATATCCTTGCCTAACAGCCACTCCCACCACAGCAGAGAGACCCAGGCAGAGCAATCTCTCACTATATCAGCCTCAGTGGACAGGAACTCACTCAGCCCCCTGCCTGAGCTTCTAACAGTGGCCTGGGAACCAACTCAGCATGAAGATTTCCAGCACTGTCCCAGATCCTACCTGCTCAGGCACCCACCATAGTCCTATTACCACTCTCCCAGCTGCCGACAAGTCATGCCCACCCGTTTCTGTGGAGAGTGACTAACACTGCCTGAACTCCCGGCAGGGGTCTACAGACCAACACACCAATCTGACAGACGTTCCCCAGCCTCAGCATAGACGGTGACAAACACACGAGGTTGAGTCAGTGCAGGAGAACATCTGTGTTACAGAATTTCAGGGCATCTTCCCCACTCCTGTCAGGTCAACCCTCTAGATAGGACACAAAAGTGTTTGTGTACTGACACCTGACAGACCTGAGATGAGAAAAGAGGTTTCAGGTGAGAAGAAATCCCCCCCCAAAAAAGTTCTGGCAACATGAAAAAACGAGCTAGCTCAATAACCCTTTTGGATCACAATAAATCCACAGCAATGGACTCCAACCAAAAGAAAACTGTTGAAATATCAGAAATGAAATTCATGGAATATGATGGCAAATAAGATGAATGGAATTAAAGAGAAAGTTGAAAACTAATATAAAGAAGCCAAAAATATGTTTCAGGACATCACTGGAAAAAAAGAAAAACTTGCTGAAAAGATAGACAACATAAGAAAGGATATAACACAACTTAAATAGTCATTTGTAGTGTTTAGACAAAATACTGCAAAAACCTTCAACAACAAGCTGAACCCAACAGAAGAATCTCAGAGTTTGAAAACAAATCTTTTGCACTAACTCAGTCAAAGATATAGAAAAAAGAATTGAACAATGAACTATCACTCAGAGAAATACGGGATTATGTGAAACAAGCAAATATATAAATTATAAGTATCCTGGAAGGAGAAGAAGAAAAATCAAAAAGCATAGAAAACCTATTTAAAGGAATTACTGAGGATAAGTTTCCTGGTGTCACCAGAGATTCCAATATCCAGATACAAGATGATCATTGAACACCAACAAGACTCATAACCAAAGGAGAACCCCAAGACACATAGTCATCAATGTGGCCAATCTCAAAATAAGGGAGAAAATTATATAAGCTGGAAGAAAAAAGCAACAACTAATATATAAAAGAAAACCTATTAGGATAACAACAAAAATTCTCTATGGAGATCTTAATAAGCCAAAACAGATTGTGGCCCCATTACTAATATTCTTAAAGAAAACAACTTCCAGCCAATAATTTTGTATACTACAAAACTAAGTTTTGATGGCAAAATAAACATTTTTTTTCAGAAAAGGAATTTGTCACTACTGGACCTGCCTTACAGGAAATTCTCAAAAGTGCATTATGCAAATAATAAAAACACTCAAAAGTTATAGCTCACAGCTCTTATACAACAATAGCACAAGAGGGAAAAGAAAACAACACGACATCATCTAACATGATGAACATACCAATACTAACACACAACGTGAATGGACTGAACACCCCACTCAAAAGACATAGACTGGCTAAATAGATGAAAAAAAAATACAACTCAACTATTTTCTGTCTCCAAGAAACAAATCTAAACCACAAGGACTCCCACAGACTCAAGGTTAAGGAATGGGAAATAATATTTCACACAACTGGAAACCAAAAGGGAGCAAAAGGTGTACACTTTCTTAAATCTGATAAAATAGACTTTAAATCAACAATGGTTAATAAAAACAAAGATGGCCATTTCTCCAAAGGGAGAAATTCAACAAGAAAATATAACAATGCTAAATATATATGCACTTAACACAGGAACTGTCAGTTTTATAAAGCAAATTCTCCTAGAGTTACACAAAAAAGTAGAGTCTATCCTAACTACCTGGACTTCAACACCCCGCTGACAGAAGTGACATTTTTTGTTATTGAAACAAAAAATGAATAAAGAAACAGTAGACTAAAAGGACTCTAGAACCAATGGACCTAACAGACATTTATAGAACATTCTACCCAAAAAGTACTAAATACATATTATTCTCTTCAGCACTAACAACATTTACCAAGATTGATCATATCTTAGGCCAGAAATCAAGTCTCAGCAAATTAAAAAAAAAATCAAAATCATACCACGTATTTTGTCAGACCACAGTGAAATAAAACTAGAAATCAATCCCAAGAGAAACAACTCAAAGCCACACACCATCCATCATGAAAATAAAACAATCTGATGCTGAATGAGTCTTGGACCAATGATGAAATTACAATGAAAATCAAAAGATTCCTCAAAGTGAATGACAAAGCAGACGCAAGTTTTCAAAATCTACAAGATAAAGTGAAAGTAGTCCTTAGGGACTTATATGCCTACATCGATTTTAAATATCTACATCAAAAAGACAGAAAGATCACAAATTAACAACCTAAAGTCAACTCTTAAAGAAAAACAAACCAAGCCCGAAGCCAGAAGAAGAAAATAAATATTAATAACAAAACCCAGGGCAGAAGTAAACAAAATAGAGACAAACAAAAAAACAGTATAAAGGGTCAATGAAACTAAAAATGTTCTCTAAAAGTTGATAGAAAACCAGCCAGAAAACCATAAAGAAGAGAAAGAACTCAAAAAACCTCAATCAGGAATGAAAAGGAGATATTCTTGTGATCCTACAGAAATACAAAATGTGATCCTCAACTACTTTGAAAACCTTTACACAAACTAGAAAACATACAGGAAATGGGCAAATTCCTGGAAACACACAACTTCCCAAGCCTGAATCAAGGCAAAGTAGAATCCTGATTGGATCCATTATGAGCAGCAAGACTGAAGTAGTATTAAAATAAAAAGAAAATCCCAACAAATAAAGCCCCAGACCAGACGGATTCACAACCAAATTCTACCGAACCTGCAAAGAGGAACTGGTATCCATCTTATGGAATTATCCCATAACATCGAGAAGGAGAGAATCCTCCTTATCTCATTCTGTGAAGCCAATTTACCCTGATGCCAAAGCCAGAAAAAGACATTATGAAAAAAGAAAACTACAGATCAAGATCCCTTATGAAGACAAATGTAAAAATCCTCAACAAAATACTAGCAATCTAAATTCAACAGCACATCAAAAAGATAATCCATCGTGATCCAATAAATTTCATCCCAGGGATGCAAGGATGGTTTGAAATATAAAAATTTAAATATGATTCACTCCACAAACAGAAACAAAAACAAAGACCAACTGATCATCTCAATATAGACAGAAAAGTCAGCACCCTTTCATGATAAAAACCCTCAACAACTAGGCATAGAGGGAATATACCTCAAAATTATAAATGCCATTCTTTTTTTTTTTTTTTGAGACAGAGCCTCAAGCTGTTACCCTGGGTAGAGTGCTGTGGCATCACAGCTCACAGCAACCTCCAATTCCTGGGCTCAAGCGAGTATCCTGCCTCCGCCTCCCAAGTAGCTGGAACTACAAGCGCCCGCCACAACGCCCGGCCATTTTTTGGTTGCAGCTGTCATTGTTGTTTGGTGGGCCCTGGGGCTGGATTTGAACCCGCCAGCTCAGGTGTACGTGGCTGGCGCCTTAGCCCGTTGAGCCACAGGC